>WEIS01047677.1:264-20591 GCA_013389965.1 Todus mexicanus
GAGGGGAGAGTGGAGCGGGATCGGGAGCCTCGCTGGGGGCAGAGGTTCCGCCGTGTGCCCCTGCCCGGCAGCGCCCCAGGCCCGGCTCTCCTGAGGCCCAGGACTCCTCAGCTCGGATTCAGGCTGTTGCATTCGCTCCCCGGGCTGGTTGCGAGCCCCGCCGTGGCGTTGCTGGGCCCTCGCCTGGATCTCCACCTATCTCCTGGTCGCTGTGGTCGGGAGGCGGCAGCTCCGAGCGCTGTCTTAGATCTGAGTCTGTCCGCTTTTATTGCAGGCGGAAGAGGAGCCCAAAGAAGAGGCAGCGCCGGCCAAGCCTGTGGTGGGAATTATCTACCCACCTCCGGAGGTCAGGAATATCGTCGATAAGACTGCCAGCTTCGTAGCCAGGTGAGGACGCTGGTGGTGTCTGGTGTTTCTGGAGAGATTCGGGCTCTTCTCCAGTGCAAACAGCTGCGCAGCTCCAGAAAATGAAACAGGTCATAGTTCTGGAGTGTTACATGAAGGACTTTAAGGATTGAGTCTCTACCACAACTTGCAACGTTCCGTTTCCGCGCTGTAAGATGCGCTTTACTAGACAAACTGCGGTAGGAAATCAGACTGTGTTCTTGGCCAGGTCTCTGGCGCGTGCCGCAATCTGCAGGTGACAGGTAACAGCTCATGTTCGGAATGATCTGAAGGGGAAACAGAATTCCAGGTAGGAAGGGAGCCAGTGCTGTGCAGACCTCCTCTGCTGGCAGAGGCAGAGTGTCCGAGCAAGGCTTGGAGGAGAACAGAAGGAGACGCGCACTGTGGCTGCCGCTCGCTTCTCAAACCACCTTGAGATGAGTGGTTTGGGTGGCAGGAGCGATGCTGCCTGAGCTAAAACTTGGGGCTCCTCCGCGGTGCCGTCGGTCCCTGCCCAGGCTGGTGGTTGCCCGTGAACTTTCTGGGAGTGAAACATGTCTTAAAAGTTCATTAGTAGAGCAAATCAAATCAGGTCAGCAAAGAACTTGTAAACTTCACCCAATAACCTGTCAGTCCCGTGAGCGGCCTCTGGTTTGCGCGTGGCCAGGTGATGGCGGCACACTTGCGAGAGCGGGTTTGTAACTGTCCTGAGAAATATTCGCTGCGAAGCTCATTAAATTAGGAGAAATGCCTTTAAGCTGGATGTGTACAACTGGCTGTGGAGGTGGGTGTGAGTTACTGGAGATAAACTTCTCCCGCGTAGGAGAGGGAATTGCAGCCTGAGGGGCTGATGCATCAAAAGCAACAGCCATTTATACTTGACTAAACAATTAATCCTTTTTCTCCCCAGAAATGGGCCAGAATTTGAAGCTCGAATTCGTCAGAACGAAATAAATAACCCGAAGTTCAACTTCTTGAATCCCAATGACCCTTACCATGCCTACTACCGGCACAAAGTCAGCGAGTTCAAGGAGGGCAAGGCCCAGGAGCCCTCAGCTGCCATTCCCAAGGTCATGCAGCAGCAGCAGAGCGCTCAGCAGCAGCTTCCACAGAAGGTCGGTGTTCCTCTTACCTTGCTCAACAGCTTGGCTTCTCCCTGCTTGCGTCACGGCCTGATGTTAAGCAGGAGGCCGAAAAGACCAGGCGAGTGGAGGAGTTACATGTTTGCAGAAAGCCAGCGCTGACAGGCTTGAAGCTGCGTGTAGCTCATCTGCTTTAGGATCAGCTTCCCCTTAAAATGTGGCGTACAAACCATTGCTAGTCCTGTTTGTACGCACCGAGGGTGAAAAGGGCGCTGCCTGAACGGCGTCTCTCACAGGCTCTGCCCGGCTGACAGTCACACTGTGGTGCTGACCCCCCTGGAGGACTGTAGCACAGTCCTGGGAGTGTCCAATTTTGTAACTCTTGGAGCAGCGTTTGTTTTCTCGTAAGCCTACATCCAGCTGTATCCCGTGGCACTCATCTTTCTGGTCATAGAATCATTTGGATTCTTGCAGCTGCCAGGATTGCCTGGCGGATGCTGCTTTCCTGCAGCGGCTGAGGGAGACACGAGCTCTGCCAGCCGCCTGGTAACGGTTTCGTTCCTTGGTCCGTTGTGCTCTGCAGGTGCAGGCCCAGGTGATCCAGGAGACAGTCGTTCCGAAAGAGCCACCTCCGGAGTTCGAGTTCATCGCGGATCCTCCCTCGATCTCGGCCTTTGACTTGGATGTGGTGAAGCTGACGGCGCAGTTCGTGGCTCGGAACGGGCGGCAGTTCTTGACTCAGCTGATGCAGAAAGAGCAGCGGAACTACCAGTTTGACTTCCTGCGCCCCCAGCACAGCCTCTTCAACTACTTCACCAAGCTGGTCGAACAGTACACAAAGGTACCCTTGGCAGCTCACCTGGCAGATGGATTCTTTCCGCAGCAATATTGATTTTTGAGGACTCCTGAAGCCGTGTGAAGCAGCCAGACAAGAAACACGGGCGGGTCAAGGAGCCCATCCTTTAAATCTTGCTCTTTAGAGCGGATGTCTCGTGGATTGTTGGCAGCGTGCAGCGCTGAACGCAGTGGGCTGTGATTTGAGTGTACCAGACACTAATATAAGCAAAAGTTACGGGGTTTTCAAATTTGGAGGGTAGCTGGAAAGGCCAGAGTGAATGATTTTAAGTGCAAATGTGAGCACTGAGGGTTGCAATGGAAAAAAAGGAACGTGGCCTCGGGGGTCTGCTGGTAGTTTTATCAGTGTGGAAAGAGAATAATTGTTTCTCAAGGGGCTTTGGCCAAAAGAATTGTCACCAACTGCAGTGAAAAATCTTTTTTCAGATCTTGATCCCACCGAAGGGCTTACTCCTGAAACTCAAGAAAGAGGCTGAAAATCCCAAGGAAGTCCTGGATCAGGTAACGCATGAAAAAAAAAATTGCAACGTCGTTGAAGGCTCTGAAGTGTTGCTTGTGTGATTGCCCTGAAAGGGTTGGGAGCGTAAACGTTTGGACGCTGTGGTGGCGGCTGTGCCGTGTTTCTGATAGGATCTTGGGGTGTTCTTGTGCAGGTGTATTATCGAGTGGAGTGGGCAAAGTTCCAGGAGCGAGAGCGAAAGAAGGAAGAAGAGGAGAAGGAAAAGGAGCGTGTTGCTTACGCCCAGATTGATTGGCATGACTTTGTGGTGGTGGAAACAGTCGACTTCCAGCCCAACGAGCAAGGTACTGAACTTAAGTGTTGTAACCTCTGTGAAGTTCTACTCGCTTGAGTAGGGGCTATGTCCTGAAATGCCCTTTTTAGATGGATCTTGGGTTTTCCAGCTGCATGTCCTTCAAAGACAAAAGGGAAAGCCATGTAGTGACAGTGTGCAGGGCTGGTTTTTCTCTTTCGGTAATATTCAGCTTTTTCTCAGTCAGTAAAGTTCTCCTTGCATGACTTCAGGACTGCACTGGTGTTCGCTTTTCCACTTCCACCGGGACAGCAGAGCTTGCCCCGCTTTCTAGTGGTGCATTCAACTATAAGGACCCTCATCTTCATGTGTCACACTGGTGTTGGTCTGTATAGGTTCCATCCACTCCCTCCTAGATACCTTGGAACCCAGGAGACTTTGATGCCACTGCTTTGTAAAGAAACTGCCTTTCATTCAAGAAGCTGATATTTCTGCCTCTGCATTGAGCAAGGAAGTGGGAGAGAGAAACAGAAGCTTTGTTTTCTGCCTTGTAGGGAATTTCCCTCCTCCCACCACTCCAGAAGAGCTGGGAGCTCGAATCCTGATCCAGGAACGTTACGAGAAGTTTGGGGAGAGTGAGGAGGTAGAGATGGAGGTGGAGTCAGATGAGGAAGATGAAAAGCAAGAGAAGACAGATGAGCCCCCAGCGCAGCTGGATCAAGACACACAAGTGCAGGATATGGATGAGGTAAGTAGCCGGCAGAATCAGCAGGACTTTTGTCCCAGGAAGTTTTTGTGGTTTATGATGCTCATCATTTTCACTGTAACAAGTTCCTCAGTGTCTTGAGGAAACGAGATTTCCTTCTGATGGAATTTCAAACCCACTTGCTTGTGCTAGAATGTGGCATTTTTAATATGTTCCATGACAATACAGTTTCCAAGAAAGAAACAGGAATTTTGTCACCTAGTGGCGTGGGGTTTTTTTCTGCGATCAAGTCTCTTGGACTTTCTTCCGCATAGAGTCTGGAACACAGAGAGATGACTCATTTTAGGCTCTTCCTCTACCCCCCGTGTGTAAGCTGTTCTCCTGGTAACGAGCAACAAGAGCGTGGTTAACAGTAAGCCCCTGCTTGCTGCGCTGTGATCATGCGGAAGCTGAGGAGCACTTGCTTCCCCTTCTGGGTCGTGATCATCCAGAGGAACCACTGCAGCATAGGTGTCTAGAGGCAGAATAGCTCTGCTGCTCTGAAGCTGCATAATCGGTTCTTCCAGTGCTGTGTAGGACTTCAGTGCCTCTCTCAAATCTTGTTTGTTGATACTTGACTACAGGAACTTCGTTATATTTGATTTTTTTCCCCTAACTTAAGGGCTCAGATGATGAAGATGAAGGTCAGAAGGTTCCTCCTCCTCCAGAAACCCCGATGCCGCCACCTCTTCCTCCCACACCAGATCAGGTCATTGTGCGGAAAGATTACGATCCCAAAGGTAAATCAGGCTGGGGAAGAAAACCTTGATTTCTTCCTGAATAACCACAGAAGCCTTTGTTTCTAGGCTGCAACCTCTGATGTGTTTTTAACAGTGTGGTTTTGTCTTTCTAGCCTCAAAACCATTACCACCCGCCCCGGCTCCAGATGAGTATCTTGTTTCCCCCATCACTGGGGAGAAGATTCCTGCCAGTAAAATGCAGGAGCACATGCGAATTGGTCTCCTGGATCCTCGCTGGCTGGAGCAGCGCGATCGGTCCATCCGTGAAAAGCAGAGCGACGACGAGGTCTATGCCCCAGGTCGGCTTGAGCACCAGGCACAGCAAAACTGAGGCTTGGTCGTGTTTGATTATTTCACTTGAGCTAAGAGCTCCTTTTCTTGCCTGCAGGTTTGGATATTGAAAGCAGCTTGAAGCAGCTGGCCGAGCGCCGTACTGACATCTTTGGTGTTGAAGAAACTGCCATTGGTAAAAAGATTGGGGAAGAAGAAATCCAGAAACCAGAGGAGAAGGTAGAGTGGGAACTGGGGTATTTAACAGATTCCTGTAGTGTGCTCAGAGAGACAGGAGTCTTCTGAGCCTCGTGCTTGCTGTGAAGCTGCGCTCTTGACTCAGTTGCAGTTCGCGGTGCAGTCTGGACAGGCTGGAGTGGTTCTGATTGATTTTTATTCTCTCAGGTGACCTGGGATGGCCACTCGGGCAGCATGGCCCGCACACAGCAGGCTGCTCAGGCCAATATTACTCTCCAAGAGCAAATTGAAGCCATCCATAAGGCCAAGGGCCTGGTGCCAGAAGATGACAGCAAGGAGAAGATCGGTCCCAGCAAACCCAATGAGATGCCCCAGCCACCCCCTCCTTCATCAGCGTCAAATCCCCCGGCCAGCGCTCAGCCCATCACATCTGTGCCGCGTCCACCCACGGTGAGTGCTTGGGCTTCCAAAGGCAAATTAATTGCTGTAGTTAATGAGCAGAGAGTCCTGACGAAGGCCAGGGGTTATAACAGCCGGAGGTTTTGAAGGAAGGAGATTTTGAGTGAAGCTCGTGTTTCCAAATTACATAAACCATCAGAGAGGAAGCCTATTGGGCTTGCTGTTAATAATAGAAGGTAAGACTTAGGCGGAGCTTTTCATCCTTAGAGGTACTAAAAAGACTTGGTCACTGGGCAGAGGAAGAATCTGAGTAGTGAGATCTTGGAGGAAAGAACATGGCTAACAAAGGAAGGGATGGGGGCCTGGTTTTATGTGTAAAAAGGTGGAGTGCAGAAGAGAAGTAGCCACAAGTAAGAAATGTTTGCAAGTGGCCCAGTGTCCCTGCCCCTAGGGTTCTGCTCCAGGACTCTGCAGCAGCTCCTTGTTTAAGATTACTGCCTGGCTCCGTCTGATACCTGTTAATCTGTTAATGAGGCTTCTGGGCCTGTTAACATGCAGCTTGCTCTGGCCGGATGATGACTTGCTGAGATCCCCAACAAGACTTTGGCCAGTGCAACTCAATGTGCTGCTCTGGTTATTTTAATCAGGGCTTTGATCAATACTGAGCATTCCTGCTAAAACAAAATCCCCCCTGTCTTGGCAGATGCCCCCTCCCGTGCGTGCCGCTGTGGTTTCTGCCGTTCCAGTCATGCCTCGTCCCCCGATGACTTCCGTGGTCCGTTTGCCTCCGGGCTCTGTCATAGCCACTCCTATGCCCCCCATCATCCACACCCCGCGCATCAACGTGGTGCCCATGCCGCCCTCCGCTCCCCCCATCATGAGCCCCCGCCCGCCGCCCATGATCGTACCCACAGGTCAGTGACTACTTCAGCACTTTGTGGTTAATTCTCGGCTCGTTTCTGTGTTGTGGGGGCTTGAGCCTTGAATCTTCTTCCTTTTGTGCCTCCCATAATGTTGTGTGATTGGGATGAGAGCCCCCAAGTCCCATCATTAGGAATTTGGGGGTGTTTGATATGATAGCAGCACTGCTTTAGGGCTCAGGACTCCTGCAGTGTGAAATGCAAGAGGGTTCTGTCTGATGCTCTTGGCCCTGGGCCTGGCCAGGTGAAGACGAAGGATCCACGCTGCCTTCCAAAGAAGCTGGAGCGAGGCGGAGCTGCCAGCATCTCGCTGGGCGTCACAGAAGTTACTGCTGTGGGAGGAGAAGCTGTTGTTTCCCCACAGCAGCTTAGTAGCGTGAGATGCTTTTAAGTTGAAAAGCACGACGTAAAAAACAATTCTTCCCCTTTTTTAATTTTGTATTTTTTTTAATCGAGGGCTTGGCACCGCCACGTGCCAACGCGCTCGCCTTTTCTGCAAGATCTGCAGGAAGCGTTTGTGCCGCTCGTTGTCTCTTCCTGGCCCGTTTCCCAGCAGAGATAATCTGACGTTTGAAGTTTGCGTGTTGCTGGTGGTTGTATTAACTTCCTCTACGTATCGTGGCATTTATTTCCAGCTTTTACTGGTCTGCTCAAAGCGTGTTTGTTTGTGCAAGGGATTGTGCGCAGTGCCCTCAGTGGATGACTCTGGGTTCTGTTGTGTGTGTCTCCGTCCCGTTTCAGCGTTTGTTCCTGCGCCTCCCGTGGCTCCGGTCCCGTCCCCGGCACCGATGCCTCCAGTTCACCCCCCGCCCCCCATGGAGGATGAGCCAGTCTCGAAGAAGCTGAAGAGCGAAGACAGCCTGATTCCGGAGGAGGAGTTTCTGCGCAGGAACAAGGTAAGGCTGAGGGCTTGGCTGCTGGTTGTAAATCCAGCTCGCTGCGCAGAGGGGAGCTGGTGTCACGGTGTAGACCTGCTGTGACACCTCCTGCCTGCTGTCGCTGCTGAGCAAATGGGAATTCCTGAGCAATTCCCGGCTTTCTGTTGGACTGGGAAGAGCTCTGCAGTGCTGCACGCAGACACGTCGTGAGATAATGCTCTGCTGTAATTAAGAGCAGCGAGAGGTGGGTTTAGAGTCATTTAAAGAACTAAAGCCGCTAATAAGCCTTTAAGCGGAGGCTGCTAAGTGGCAACACAAGGAGATTTAGTATATCAGTGTCAGCATGATAGTGTGAGACTGGTGTGCTCTGTCACCACCTGAGCTGACTGCTGGGCTGGATTCCTTTCTGAGGAGTGCCGGCACCATGGGTGGAGTCTGAGGGCCTTTAACAAGGCGCTGTGGTTTTCCTGGACATTCTGCACAGAGGAGCCATCTCCTGTTTAATGCTTCCTTCGTTCACTGTAACACTTAGCGCAGGGATGCTCGGCGAATGGCCGGCAGGAGGAGGGACTGAGGAGAGAGAGAAAGCCAGCTCAGGGTTGTGTTTTGGGAACAGCGATGTAACTTTCTCAGTGTCAAGGCAAACACATTTCTGAGTGTTTATTGAGAAGGCGAGATATGCGTGGCTAGTTTTGGAAATAAACACTCAGCCTGCTGCTCCTTTATCGCAGTCCTGAGCCTCCGTGTCCCTAAGAGACGTTATCTTTGTTTCCTCCAGGGTCCTGTCACGGTCAAAGTCCAGGTTCCCAACATGCAGGACAAGACGGAATGGAAACTGAATGGCCAAGTGCTGGTGTTCACCCTGCCACTCTCAGACCAGGCACGTAGCTGATTAACCTGACCCCTGCCCCTTGGTTTGCTGCCGCCTTTCTTTGCTCGGAGAAGAGCTGCTGACCTGCGTGGCGGAAGCTGTGAACCTCGATGTCCCTCGCGCCCAGTGGGGGACGTGGCTGGGGGCACAGAGAGGGGGAAGAAGCCTAAGCAAGTTCTTTGGTTCTCCACAGGTTTCCGTTATCAAGGTTAAGATTCACGAGGCAACAGGGATGCCGGCTGGGAAGCAGAAGCTGCAGTACGAGGTGGGTTTGAGCACCCCAAATGCTCGTTTGCTGCTTCACAGCTTTCTCACACACTAACAGAGTTCTTACAAGAAAAACATGTGACGTACTTGCTGGGAGGAGCAGAGGGGATGGTTTTCCTGGCTCTTCACCACACTCAGCCACAGAACTGCCCCCTCTTACAGCAGGACAGGCCTTTGGTGGGTGGCATGAGTGGGTCTTCATGTCACTGCTGCAGACGAGCCCTCTCAACTTGATGTCTTTCTCTGAAATCAGCCTATTATTTTATTATTTGAAATGGGTTTGACATTTAAAGGCAGCAGGCTGCCTCCCACTGCTCTGTCTGCGCGCTCTGGAAGGTGGGCGAGAGCACCTCGAAGCCCTGGCAGCTCTGAGAGACCCTCTCCAAAACACAGCACAGCAGAGTTCTCTCCCTCTCTCTCTTCCTCTTGAAGCTGGAGCTCTAGAAAGGCACCGTTGGTTCCCTTTTGAGCGCTGGTTTCCAGTCATGCATGAGCGCAGGCACAACTTGCTGCCTAAGCAGTGAACTTTGTGCACTTGTGTCTTGGGAGTTCAGCTCTGGGCAGATCCAGGGTTAACCCTTTGTGGAAAAGAGAGATAACTGGGAGGCTTAAAGGGAAAAAAAGAAAAGAGGAGGAGGAAGTGGAGCCTAAATAACTTCCCTTTTTGCGGTGACCTTCTGTTTTTGTCGAGGTTTATAGTGTATATTGTCTCTTTGTACTCTTGCACCGCTCCGAGCGTACACACCTCCTCCAGTGCCCATCTGCCAAGGCACTGGGCTCTCCCCAGGGCATTTTAAGGCCTGCAGCGTCTGCCAGCACCCTGCTCTGGGCGTGCACCCGGGACGGCTTCGTCTTGAGGGATTTGCAAGGCAGGGAGAATGAAGATTTCTACTGTGAGTGGGTTTGATGGTGGATTTTTTTGCTTGCTTCTCCCTTCAGGGCATCTTCATCAAGGACTCCAACTCCCTGGCCTACTACAACATGACCAGCGGGTCTCTGATCCACCTGGCACTCAAAGAAAGAGGCGGCAGGAAGAAATAGGAGCCGCTGAGATGTAACGTGGCTGCGCTGCCACTTGTGTAACCCCGACCCTTCCGTCCCCTCCTGATCTTTTAGGGGCTGCTTGAAAAAAGAGACGGTGACTGTGTGTTTTGGAGGGCTGATGGCAGAGGGGAGGTTGGTAGAGCCCCGAGACGTGTCTGCGTAGTGACCTAGAGTGTAGCTGCAGTTAGTGAGCGATGCTTTGCTCGAGTGCTGCCTCTCTGCTGTATCCCCTCCCGAAGCACCGCCAAGGTCATGTCCAGCTTAGTCTAGACCATCTCTGAGGGTTTCCCACTGCCCAGGATCATTACCTCCTGCCCACAGTGCTCGCTGCTTCATTTAACCCTTCTTCCTTATTCCCTAACTTCCTTCCTGCCACCTTATTAAGCCTCTTGTTCTTGTTCTTCCCCCATCCTGATCTACCTGCAAGAACCTCTTGCGCTGACCCTGACTTGGAAATTTATCCTCCCTCAGTACAAAGCTTCCCTACCCTAAAGGAGATCTGGGGCTGCGCACCCTGACGGCTTCATCCTGTTTCTTGGGGGGTTTTAATAAATACGTGTCTCACTGTCACAGCTCCTTCCTTGGGCTTTAGGGGGTGGGGATTTTTTTTAGGTCTCGCGTCAGAGGGGGGAAATATGTCGAGGTTTTGTCATTTGAGCAGTTTATTCTAGGAAATCCTTTTATTTTCAGTGGAATTTGGTGCTGAGGTCGTGATTTTTGAGAAAACTCCTGATCTTTTAGATAACGATCCCTTTTACCAGCCTGGCTGGGAGCTTGGCCCTACCAGGCTGGTAAAAATTTCTACTAGGAACGGCTCCCATGGAGCTTTACCAGTTTCCAGCAGCTCCTAGACTCACCCAGTTGCCTGAAGATCCTTGGGTGGTTTGTTTTCAGAACTGGGCCAGTTTGACCTGTCTGGGCTGGAGCGGGTGATGCTGGTGCTGATAGGAAGCCTCAAGGGAGTGAAGCAGGGCTGGGATGTACGGGGCTGGGGGCTTATAAAGGGAGCAAGGTGCGTGGCTTTGGCTTCAGAGCATCCCCAGACTAGAGCTCGGCCGGTGCCCCATCCCAGTATGGCCCAGTTCAGCCCAGTATGGCCCAGTTCAGCCGTAATTCGGCCCCAGTATGCACGTATCCAGCCCCCCTGAGGTCGCAGGACCTGCCCGGTGCGTTCCTGGTCCCAGCACGGACCTTGTCCGGCCCCGGCTCCGCTCTCAGCGCCGCCCCCCACTGCCCAGCGGCAGCGCTGACGGACAGCTCCCGCCCGCCCGCTCAGCCAATCCGCTGCGGGGGGCGGGCTGTCTCCGGCGCCCTCTCCGTCGTTGATTGGTGGAAGAATCGACTCCCGCCCAATGGCGGCGCGGCGCGGCGCTGGGGGGCGTGGCCTGGCGGGNGAAAGGAGGGGAGGGAGGGGAGGCAGCGCTGCCCCCCGGGCCCTCCCGGCGCCAGGCCCGGGGTGTGCCCGGGGCCGGGTCCCTCCGGCGGCGGGGCTGTCCGGGCTGTCCGGGCCATCTCCAAGGTCCCTTCTCCCCGGAGGCCGCAGGATCCCCCCCGAGCCGTGGCCGCGGCAGGGCAGGGCCGGGGAGCCTCGGGCGGGGGTGTCCGGGAGCCGCCGGCAGCACCGAGGCCTCCGCGCCCCGGGGCAGCAGCAGCCGCCGGTTCCCTCCAGGCCTCGGCTCCTCCTCCCAGCGCCGGATTCCGGCGGATTGTTTGTGGCCGCTGTCAAACGAGGGAGGAACGAGCCCGTCGGTGGGCGTCGTGCCAAAGGAACCGGCGCCGGGAGGAGAAGGTGCTGGGGAACCCCCTTTGGTGGAGGGACCCGAAATGGGCCCCAGCAGCCCCCGGCTGGGCCGGGCCCGGGGCCCCAGGGCGGTGCCGGGCCCCAGGAATGTGCTCGGGGCTGCCGGGCAGCCCGCTCCGTGTTTGCCTTCCTGGCTCTGGCTTCGCAGCAACGCCTGGAGAGACGCGGGGTGGCGGGGGTGACACACGGCAGCCTGCTCCTGGGACCTCAGCTGGAGTGGGCTCCCTGCTGCTCTGTGCTGCTCTCCCTTGGGCCCCGCTGTGCCTTGGGCCCCGTGCCTCAGTTTCCCCATCGCTGAGGAGCAAAGCGTTGGCCCCTCCTAAGCCTGCGGGTGTTACTCATCCGGGCTGCGTGAGGATTGACGGCACCAGAGGGTTGATAACCAGCGCTGGGCAAGGTGCATCGCTCCGGGAGATAAACCTCATCCCTGCCCGCGGCGCCGACCCGTAGGAGCAGGGTGGCTTCTCCTGCCCGAGGTGCTGCACCCTGTCCTGGCCACGCGCCACGTTTTTGGGGTGCTTTGGGTGTCCTAGTTGTTGTCTCCGGGTGCTTGGGGTGAGTGTCCCCATCCCTGAGGTTTCGTGAGCCATGGATCCTCCAGCTGGAGCTTCTGGTGCTGGAGGCGAGTAGGAGCTGTGGTCGCTGGGGACTGAGCCTTCCTCAGGTGTGCTGGGGCCTAATCCTGCTGCCCCCTGGGGCCTTCATCCACTCCCCGTCTATCTGGGAGTGGCTAAAGGGGGGCACGGGACTGCCCTCCGTGGCTGGCAGAGCTGGGGTCTCTCTAGCTGAAGCAGCTATGGGGAAGCACAGAGGGACAGGCAGGATGTCCCAGCACCCCGGAGTGTCTGGGGGCACTGGGAAGAGCTAAGCTGTGGGGTTGTCACCTGCAGCACGGGAGCAGAGAAGCACCTTCCTTGTGTGGGGCATCTCAGCACCTCCCAGCCCAGGGTGCCCCCGCCCTATCCTCCCCGCCTGGGCCATCTGAAGTGCCTCCGGTCCTCACTCTGTACCCGCTGCCAAGCAGCCATCAGCTGGTAACAGCTTCCAGTCTGGGCTGGCTGGGCTCCAGCAGGCCTGTGGCCAACTCCTGTATCCAGCGTCCAGCGCTCCCAAGCTTCCCACGCCTCGGAGAGCCCCGGCTCCTCCAACAGCTCCGGCTCAGGGCCAGCCTTCCCTTCGTCCCCGCGCCGGGCCGCGCTGCTGGCTGTGCTGGAGAGGGTGGGATGGCCACGCCGAGCAAAGCGGATCCCTTCGGAGCCAGTCTGCTCCGCGAAACAATCGCGCTGGGCCCCGTCTGACCCGCCGCGGTGGGTGGGAGCCGGCAGGGAAGGGCTGGGCAGGGAGCAGGGCAGCGCTGCCAGCTGGATGTGGCGCCCGGCTCTCCGTGCCTCTTGTTTTCCGTCTCCCAACGCCGAGAGGTCTGGGACAACACAGGGTCTGCATGTCACAGAGTGGAGCTGGGTGCTCTGCACCTCCCTGGAGGGTGCTCGGCGCCCAGGCTGCTATCCCCAGGTCCTGAGAAGAAGGGTCTGGTTGCTCCTGGGATTGGCGTAGCCACAGGGTGGTGGGGAGCTGAGCCTGGGAAGGCATCATAGAGTCATAGAATAATTAAGGCTGGAAAAGACCTCTTAGATCATCGAGTCCAGCCTAGGACCTACCACCACCACTCAGCTAAACCCTGCCACTAAGTGTGGCATCCAGTCTGGCCTTAAACATCTCCAGGGACGGTGACTCCACCACCTCCCTGGGCAGCCCATTCCAATGTTTTATCCCCCTTTGTGTGAGGAAGAGCTTCCGAATATCCAACCTAACCCTCCGCTGGCGCAGCATCAAGTCTGTCACGTTTGCCTTTCTTCATTGATGCCTTGAAGGAGCTTCTGCTCTCCCCGGCGTGTCCGTGGGTGGGGCCTGGCCGAGCTGTCATCACCCCATCTCCTCTCTGAGGGAGGGCAGGGTGTGCCCAGGGCAGGCTGGAGGCCGCGGCACCGGCTCGGGCGTCACTGCAGCATCCCCACCTGCCTCAGGAGGGCTAAAGCGGATGCCCCGGCTGGGCCGAGCAGTTGCTGGAAAGCACTCCCCTCCTTCCTTGGGGACACTTGGCCGGGCCGCACGCTGGGCCTGGAGCAGCGCCAGGCTTTTGAGGCGCGAGTGGGACCAGGGCCACGCGGATGACACGATGCTCGTTGCCCCGGCTCTCTCCGCCTGCAGCCAGCCCCCACGGCACGGCTCGGACCCGGCTCGGCTCAGCTGACGGCTCTGGCTGCGCTCCCCGGCTCCTGGCACGCCCCTCTCGCTGAGCGCGGGTCCCCGGCGTGCTCAGGTGCACGGTGGGTGCAGCACAGGCTGCTCCCCAGAGGTTTTGAACCGCCGAGGAGCTGGGGTGGTGATTTCACGGGCAGCGAGCACGTCCGGCAGCTGCTGAAACGCCCGGTGCTCTCGAGCGTGGCCTGGCTGGGGGGGCACCCAGGGTGCTGGGGAGGATTGGGGTGCAGGGGGCACTGCGCTGACCGGCCTCTTCCCCCCCGTCCTGCAGGCTGGAGGAGGTGCCCTTGGAGGTGCTGCGGCAGCGGGAGTCCAAGTGGCTGGATATGTTGAACAACTGGGACAAGTGGATGGCGAAAAAACACAAGAAGGTGAGTGAGCGAGAGCGGCTGTGTCCCCCGGGGCTGCGCGGGGCAGCTGTGCAGCGAGAGGAGGCAGCGGGGGCTGGGGGGAGGCAGCAGGGCGCAGCCGCGTCCCCCTGAGGCTTTGGGGCAGCCTGTGTCACCAGGTCCCCAGAGACAGACGCGATGTGTTGCCTGTGGATGATGCTTGAATGGGTTGGACCCTTCCCGTGGTGCTTCTGGTGGTGGGAGGGAAGCTGGAGTTTGGCGTGGGGGGTGCAGAACCTGAGCCTGCAGTCCCCGAACCAGCCCCGTCTGCTCCCCTCTGGGCTGGAGCCGTCCTAGGGCTTCTTTGGCTGCCTGCAGGCAATTGTTCGGTCGTGGAAATGCTCTTCAGAGCATCTCGAGACCGAAAAAACCCTCTGAGTAGGAGATGCTTGAGCCTGCTGTGCATGAGGCTGGGCTGCATGCTGGGGTCCCCAGGAGACCCGCGGTTCTGTGTGCTGGGCGGCCCCGCGGCTCGGTCCGTTGGTGCCCCCTGACCTCCTGAGCCTGTGAACGAGGCGGGGACGGGATTGCAGCGAGTCCTGAGTTGGTGCTGTGTGCCCGCTGGAAGCCGTGAGGCTGCTGGCACAGGCCAGGGGTGCCTGAGAGCAGCCGAAGGGCCTCCTCGGCCTCCTCCTCCTCCCCGCTGCTGGCAGAGCCTCCTGGCACCGCTCCGCATCCTGGGCTCCCGGAGCGTGTCCCCGCTTGGTGCCTGCTGAACGCCACAGGAATCCCTCGGCTGGTTCTTGGCTGCACACAAAGGATTTGGGAAGCGCTTTTCGGACTGTGCCAGGCGGGTACTTTGTTCCACAGGCAGTTTCTGCTGCTCTCCAGCCGTGCCACGGCGTGGCCTCTGGGCTCGGGGGAACGCTCTGGCAGCCGCGAACCTGGCAGAGGAGCTCCTGCGGGCTTGGGCCGAGCTCCTGGTGGTATCCAGGGGCCTGATGTGCTGTGTAGGGCATGCCCGGAGCCTCAGAGAGCTGCACCGTGCCTGCAGCCACTCAGGGAAGGGTGCCAAGCCTGGCCTCAGGTGCTGTCAGCTGTCCCTGCTCTGCCAGGAGCCTGGCTGCTTTGGTTTGGGGCCACGGTGCATGGCTCGGCCCTGCTGCTTCAGGGGAGCTCCCTGTGCCTCCAAAAAAACCCCTGGTGCTTTTCTGGCTGCCTCACTGGTGTTGGCTGCTGGCCCAGGGTTCTGTGGGGCCAGCTCCTGCCGGGCTCGCTCACACCTGCACGGCTCCAGCATCCCAAAGCGTACCCTCCCTCGCACGCCTGGCCCGGAGCCAGGCGGAGCCGCGGCCCTCGGTGGTGCTGAGCCGTGCCAGCGCCGCGTGCCGCTTCTCGCCCTTTCCAGCCAGCCCGAAGGAAGGCAGACGCGGGGGCAGCTCCCAGCCCTCTCCAGCACTCCCACTGTTCTTTGCTTTCAACGTCCCGCAGCCCAGATGTGCTGCCAGTCGCTGGGAAAGGCTCGGTGGGTTCCCAGGGCTGAGTACCCCCAGCACAGGGGCGAGGGCAGGACCTTCTGCAGGGCCAAGGGGGTGAAGTGCTCAGTGCCTTGGCCCCAGCTGCACCGATCCTGGCCAGCTGGAGGGGCTGCCAAAGCGAAACCCAGCAAGGCAGCTTCCTTCCTGGCCGCTTAGCCAGCAGGAAGGGGAGCCAGCTTGAAAAGGGAGCTGTCAGCAGCGGCAGAGCCGCCCTGGGCATCGCCCGCCGCCTTTCCTGCTGGCACAGAGGCCCCGCGGGGCCTGGGACCTGCCCGGGTAAACAAGCAGCGCTGTGGAGAGGGAGCTGTAAAGCCTCCCGGGGACCCGACACAGCCGCCTGCTCCCCAGTTACAACAGCAAAGTAGCTCTGGGTAGTTGGGGAGACTTTGGAGCTGCTGGCCCTGGCTCACAGGGTCCCGGCACATCTCTGGCACTTGGCGTGTGCCAACAGAGGCAGGACATGAGGTGTCAAGGCCAACACTGGGTTTTTACAGGGTTTTACGTGGGGTATCTGTGCTGAAAGCATCGGTCTTGGGGGCCTCGCTTCACTGCAGGCCCTGGCCGAGGACCATGGGGAGATAGATGGTGCTGCTGCTTCCCCAGGAGCTGGAGCGGGATGTGGGGGTGTCCCTGGTTTCAGTCCCTGCAGTAGTGCTGGCTCAGCTGGGGGATAGGTACCGGCGGGTGCTGCCTCACATGGACTTTGGTCCTGGCCAGTGCCCTGTGCCAAGGAAACTGGCTGACTGGGCACAGAACCGGCCACACTTGGAGCTGGGGCGAGGTCTTGCCCCTCTGCCTGGGGCGAGCGGGCGGAAAGGCAGAGATGCTTGGAGCAAGGCACCTCCCTGCTCCCCGTGGCCCCATGAGTGAGTGGGAGGGCTGGACTGGGGGCCACAGAGCCCTTCCCAGTGTCCCCAGTGCTTCCCATGGGCAGGGACCCTCCTGCTCCCCACCTCGGCTCCAGCGTTTGCTTTCCCGGCTCCCAGCAGGGTCCTGCCTGGAGGCAGAGCTGGGCTTGTTTGGGGCTGTTTGGAAGCCACAGAGGCTCGGCCAGGCTCCTGGTAACCGGTTGCGGCTGCTGCTGCCGTCCTGGCCGGCGTGTGGAGTGCCACGCTGGGCAGAAGGGGGTGAGCAGGGTCTCCGTGCCCTCCTGTGGGTATGTGCGATGCCAGGCACCAACATGGGACATGTGGCTGGGCACCTGGGGCGGCAGGGGCACATCCCCTGGTACAGGGAGAGGCCGTGGTGCTGGGCCTGGCTCCGGTCTCACCCCAGGGGTCTCTTTGCTCCCACTGCTCCATGATCTTCCCCATGACATGACGATGGCTGCGTCTCTCCCGCAGATCCGGCTGCGGTGCCAGAAGGGGATCCCGCCCTCGCTGCGGGGCCGTGCCTGGCAGTACCTCTCGGGGAGTAAGGTCAAGTTGGAGCAGAACATCGGCAAGTTTGACGTGAGTGCCACTGGAGAAGGGGGTGCTGGTGGAGTGGGGGCACTACTGGGATGGCTTCTGTTCCCTCTGGGGCTGGGTTGTCTGCTGGAGTCCTGGACGCTGCTTGTTCTCGCCGTGTGCTGACCCACAGCTTGGTGGGGCTTATGTTTGGGGCAGAGCTGGGTCCAGCCCCACGGCAGCTCTGTTGGCTCCCCGGAGCTGGCTGCCGGCCCCACGTGCTGCGGTGGCGCTGGTACCGTGTCCGTGTGGGGCGTTGCTCACTCCAACCCTCTCCTGCCCAGGAACTGGATCTCCTCCCAGGGGAACCAAAGTGGCTGGACGTGATCGAGCGGGATCTCCATCGGCAGTTCCCCTTCCATGAGATGTTCGTCTCGCGTGGAGGCCACGGGTAAGTGGAGCTGCTGTGTCCAGTCCTCGGCAGCCACTGGGTTGGGCCAGCACCGTGGGGTGGGTGCTGTCTGTCCCAGCTCACGGAGCCACGCTTGTCCCCTGCAGTGTCACCTGCAGCATCCCCACAGTCCCTGACTCGCAGGACATCCAGGTGTGGGCTTCCCAGAGCTCAGTGCCTGGGTCATAGCCCTCAGCAGCAGCTCTGACACCTGCTGGGCAGGGAATTGTGGTGGCAGGGGGTGGAGGGAGGAGGTGATCGGCTGTGGCTTCTGTTTCACTGGGGAAATGCCATTCCCCACGTGTCAGGGAGCACCTGCACCCCTCTGCTTGTGGCTGGCTCCCTGCCTGGCCATGGCTCACCCTGAGCCAGCATCCCTGGGAGATGGTCATCTCGCCTCACCTCTCAGATCCAGGCAGGATGGGCCCTCCCTGGGCAGAGCTTCCTAGAGCTGAGCCGGGATTATCGCATCCCAGAGCCCTGGGGCTGTGCGAAGGAGGGATCCCAGCCCGGGGCTGACCCGAGAGCGCAGTGGCGGTGCCAGTTCACCCTGCGATTCCCAGCGCTGATTTGGCCCGCAGGGGAGGCTGCTGGGCTGTGGCCGTGCCCTCTGCCCACCTCTCCCTCGCTGGGTGTCTCTGCAGGCAGCAGGACCTGTTTCGGGTGCTGAAGGCGTACACCCTGTACCGCCCAGAGGAGGGCTACTGCCAGGCCCAGGCCCCCATCGCCGCCGTCCTGCTCATGCACATGCCGGCCGAGGTAGGAGCTGGGAGACCAGTAGCCGGGGAGCTGGGACCAGCGGAGGGTGCAGGTGGGTGTCTGGGGGGCTGCTGGGCACTCACTCGCTGTCCCTTGGCTTGCAGCAAGCGTTCTGGTGCCTGGTGCAGATCTGCGAGAAGTACCTCCCCGGCTACTATAGTGAGAAGCTGGTGAGTGGAGGGGCCCCGGCGCCCACGGCATAGCAGGGACCTGGAATGGCTCTAGGCCGAAAGCTCTGCCAGCTCCCGGAGAAAGAAGAGAGCCTGGGGACATGCCGGGTGCTCCCACAGTCTCCGTGTTGTGCCACGGTCCTCAGGAGCATCCTGCAGTCAGGGGCGGGGGGCTCAGCACGGCTCTGCTGCTGGTGTCTGTGGGGTTTCTCTCCCGTTGCCATGTCTGGAGGGTGGGTGACTCCTCAGGGGGTGGGATGCTGGGGGTGGGCAGTGGGGAGCTGATCCCAGGGCTGGGCTGGGGTTCAGGCACACACTGGGGTGCTCTCTGCTGTCCTCACAGGAGGCCATTCAGCTGGACGGGCAGATCCTCTTCTCGCTGCTGCACAAGGTCTCGCCCGTGGCCTACAAGCACCTGAGCAAGCAGAAGATCGACCCCATCCTCTACATGACAGAGTGGTTCATGTGCGCCTTCTCCCGCACCCTGCCCTGGAGCTCCGTCCTGCGCGTCTGGGACATGTTCTTCTGTGAAGGTAGAAGGTTTCCACCCTCTTCCTCTTCCTCCCAAGGTGGCGTGTGGATGGCACTTGGGGCAGGGGCAGGAACTCTGTCACTGCTGCTTGTCTGTGCCTAGCCCATGGGGGGACCCTTTGCAGGGCAGGTTTGGGGTGGGCAGGTCCCTGGAGTGGACACTGGGCTGTGTTCCTGGGGGTTAGAGGGCAGCTGCTTCCCAAACCCACGCTCATGCATGTCCTGACTGCTGCTGGGACAGGGACCTGGTGCCCTGCAGCATCTGAGGGACGTAATGGCAGCGTCCCCCTGTCCTGCTGGGTGCTCGCTGCCTCACTTCTCCCCTCGCAGGGGTGAAAATCATCTTCCGCGTGGGCCTCGTGCTGCTCAAACACACCCTGGGCTCCTCAGACAAGCTCAAGTCCTGCCAGGGCCAGTACGAGACCATGGAGAGGCTGAGGGCCCTCAGCCCCAAGATCATGCAGGAGGCCTTCCTGGTGCAGGAGGTGAGGTGCTGGGGAGTGTCAGGGGGCCCAGCGCTGCCCAGTTAGCCCTGGTGCTGGACTGGGCTGCCCTTGGGTGGGCAGAGCTGGCGGTAGCGTGGGAACGGTCCCCAAAAGGCTGAGATTCGGGGTTGCCTCTGCCCCAGGGGGTGTCCCACACCCTGCCTCGGGGGCTGCGGGGGCCGAGCCAGCCCCGGGTGGCGCTGGAGATGCTGATGGCACGAGCCTGTCACCCGCAGGTCATCGAGCTGCCGGTGACGGAGCGTCAGATCGAGCGGGAGCACCTGATCCAGCTGAAGAAGTGGCGGGAGACGCACGGGGAGCTGCAGTGCAAGTCCCCCCCGCGCCTGCACGGTGCCAAGGCCATCAGCGAGGCCGAGCCCCCCACCCGCAAGGCGCTGGAGCCTGTCCCCTCCATCATCGTCCCCCCCGGGCCCGCCCCCGTGCCCAAGGCCCGCAAGAGCAAGGAGAAGAGCCGAGAAAAGAGCCCGGCCAGTTCCGCCAACGGCCCCGGGGCCGAGGGTAACGGGCCCCCCGGCTCAACCCGGGAGCTGCTGCAGCCCCAGGTCTCCCCCCACCACCAGTCCAAGGAGAGCCTGAGCTCCCGGGAGAGCGAGGACACGTACTTGTAGGGCCGGCGCGGTGCAGGACGTGCACCCCGGGCGAGCCGGGCTCAGCTGGGCTGCGCACGGACCCGGGCTTAAGGACACCCTCCCACCCACGGGGGCTGTGCGGGGACCTGCAGCGCCCAGCCCCGGGGGGCTCTGGGCTGGAGGGAGGGGGCCAGGCTGGCTGGGGAGGCTCCCTAGGGACACCGCAGTCCCCGTGTGCAGGGGTGCTCGAAGCTGGGGGGCAGCTGCGGGAGCTTGGCCAGGGGTGGTGACCAAAGGGGACACCTTCGGGCTGTGCTGGGTGCCTACCCTGGCAGGGTGCTGGCACCGTGAGCAGCGGGAGCCCTGGCAGGAGGTGGCTGAGCCACCCAAGCTCCCTCCCTACAGCTGAGGGGGGCCAGGCTGCCCCGTGAGCCCTCCTCCCTGTCCCAGACCCCCTCACCCCACCACCCCCAGGGTCTGTCCCGCAGCCCCCCAACCCTTCTGCCCACCCTGCGCCGACCCAGACCCAGTCCCCCAGCACTGGCGCCTGGCGCAGGGAGACTGGGGGTACGCGAGGAGCTGCGGGGGCCCCCTCGCCCCACCCCACCCCTCTTCTCT
>WEIS01047677.1:20990-35440 GCA_013389965.1 Todus mexicanus
CCCTCCCCTCCCCCCAAGGGCCGGGGCCTGCTTTGTAAAATACAGCGGGGAAAAAATGGTTTTGTACAAAGGGGTAAATAAAGCAGGATTGTGTAAAGGCGCTGCGGCTCCCACCCTGTCTGACCATTGCCCTCCGGTGCTGCGCGGCGAAGGGTGGCACAGGACCGGGTGTCACGGGACAGGGGGTGTCATAGAATCATAGAATCACAGAATAATTAAGGCTGGAAAAGACCTCTTAGATCATGGAGTCCAGCCTAGGACCTACCACCACCACTCAGCTAAACCCTGCCACTAAGTGTGGCATCCAGTCTGGCCTTAAACCCCTGCAGGGACGGTGACTCCACCACCTCCCTGGGCAGCCCGTTCCAGTGTTTTATCCTCCTTTCTGTGAGGAAGAGCTTCCGAATATCCAACCTAACCCTGCCCTGGCACAGCTTCACCTCCCACCTCCTGCAGCACCACCTGTGGGGAGATGCTCTGCTCTGGATCCTGTCTCCCCTGCGTGCTCCTGGGCAGGGTCCTGCTGCTGTCACTATGCCAGCAGAGCCCCCCAGGGTGGCCAAGTCCCTCCCCAGCCTCCCTGTCTCACCCAGACATGCTGGGGAGGGTCCTGGGCAGCGCCCAGGCGCCGTCACTGCCCCAGCAGAGCCACCCATGGTGGCCAAGCCCTGACCTGGCTTCCCTGTCCCACCCAGCCCCGGAGCTGCTCCAGCTTGAAGTATTAAATGGGAGGGTGCTGGGACTTGCCCCAGCTTGTGACAGGCCACGGTGGCTGCCAGGCCCTGAGGGGGATGCTGTGGGGTGAGCTCCTTCCCCAGCACCCAGACCTGCCCCTGTCTCCCAGTGACACAGCTCCTGCGGGTGAACGGAGGCAGGAGACCCCGAACTGATCCCATGACACCCCAGAGCTCAGCTTGCCACCCCCAGAATGGTGCCCAGGCCCTCTCCCTCCCTCCCCATGCTCCTGCAGGCAGGAATTCTGCCCAGATCTCCGTTCTTCCCCCTGAAACTCCCAGTTGGAAGGGGGGTGTCAGCAGAACAGGGCCTGTTCGGGGGCTGGGGTTACCCGGGCCCGGTCCATCCCCACTGCCAGGCTGGTGAGGCCGGGGGGCTTGGGGCCGAGCGCGGAGGAGCCGGGTGGGTGCTGGGGTGACCCTGGCAGGGGGTGTGTGTGGGGGAGGTCGGCATTTAGGCTCCCGGGGAGTCCAGTTCCAGTCTGACTGGTGCTGGTGCTGGTGTGGTGTGGGCTGAGCTGGGCAGGGCTGGGGGCTCCGAAGCAGGTCCGGTTCAGGCTCCCCGGGGCTCCGAGCTGGGGGGGCTCCGGGTCGGGCCTGGTCCAGGCACTGCCGGGTCTGCGGGGTGACACTGCCCCGGGCAACCCCGGGGCTCTGGCCCGGACCTGTACGGGCACCCTGGGCCTTCGGGCCAGGTCTGGTGAGGGCACAGCCGAAACCCCGGGTGGGGCACCCCGGCTCCCGAACTGGGGCTGGTCCCGGGGCTCCGGGTCGGCCCCGGTGCTGGTACCCCGGGACTCCGGGTTGGGGCTGGTCCCGGCGCTCTGGGCTGGGGCTGCCCCGGGCACCCCTCGCCCTGATCCGGCGCTGGGCCCGGGGCTCTGGGCCGGAGCCGGGGCGGGTCCCGGGGCGGGTCCCGGCGTTGCCCCTCCCGGTTTCCCCTCCCCGGGCCCGGGGCGGGGCCGCTCCCGGAGCAGCAGCAGAAGCGGCGGGGCCGGGGCCGAGGCCGCCATGGACCTGCACATCCTGGAGCACCGGGTGCGGGTGCTGAGCCTGGCCCGCCGCGGGCTCTGGCTCTACACGCACCCGCTGCTCAAGCTGCTCTTCCTGCCCCAGCGCTGCAGGTACCGGCCCTTACCCGGCCTCTGCCTCCGCCTCGGCCCCCGGTGCCCCTGCCCGGTGTCGGTGCCCGGTGCTGGTGCCGGTGCCCGGCTGCGCTGCGCCGCCCCCGTCGCGGTGCCCAGGAGGCGGCCGGTGCCAGTCTCAGCGGCACCGTTTTCGCCTTCAGGTGCAAATTCTTCAGCCTGACAGAGACCCCCGAGGACTACACCATCATGCTGGACGAGGAGGGCTTCAAAGGTACCGTGTGGGGGGCTTCTGCGGCCACCCGGTGCCCGGCAGGGTGGGCTGGCATCGCGGACACGAGTTGTGCCCGTTCTCAGCCTGGCCAAGCACAGCCCCGCTCCGAGCCGGGGCCGCGGGGAGCGAGTCGTGGCTTGTAGCGAGGCTGCCTTGGTCCGTGCCCATCCCCGGGGCTGCTGGTCACGGAGCTCCCAGCCACTCGGCGCCTGCGTTGGGGAGGTACCGGCTTGCCCGGCCGAGGCTCTCTCCACTAATAACCCCCTTGCAGGCAGAGCTGTGGCTCCGCCGGCTCATGGGACTGGGCTGGGGAACTGGTAGGGACGGTCTGTGGGGAGCCCGGTGCCAGCCGCAAGCCCAGGCAGGGGCAGGTACCCCCGGGATGCCCATGGGCAGCACTCTGGGCTCCCTGCCTGCACAGGGGCTGCTGCCAGACCTCCTGCCATCGCTCCCTGGGCCATTTTCAGCTCTTCCCCTGCCCAGCGAGGGCCAGGACCGGCCAGCGCTTCAACAGAGCGAGGCCAGTTCTGCACCCGCCAGAGCTGGGGGTGCTGCCTGGCAGCAGGGACCAGGTTTTGGTGTCCTGGAGGGGGGGTGGTTTGAGCTCTTCCAGGCCTGTTCCCCTCCCTGGGTGTTGTCCTTTGGTGACAACCCCACCGCTGGGGACCCAGTGCGTGCCGTGCATCACCGCCGGGCCTGCCGGGGGTACCGGCCCAACGAGCTGTGCTGGAGGGGCCGGATCCTGGCCTTGCTTCCCACGCCCAAACCTTCCTGCCGAGGCCACAGGAGCCGCAGCTTATCACCTTGGACATGCCCCAAGGAGCAAGGGTCAGCGCTCCGGCCACGGGCCACTCGCCGGCCAGATCCAGCTCCCACCTCCCGCCTTGGCCCTGCGTTCAGAGAAGGGTCCGTGGGGCTGAGCTCTCCCCCTTTCCAGAGCTGGAGCCGTTCCCCATGTATTGTTTTATTTTGGGGCCTGTGGACAAATATTCCTCGATCCCGAGGGGAGGGCGGGAAGTGCTGAACAATGGTCCTGTGAGCCAGAGGCCCCGCTGTACCCTGTGGACCCCGCCGGGGCTGGGGGGCTGCCAGCATCTGTGGGGCTGGGGAGGGGACCCCCCAACTGCGCCCCGTTGTTCCCTCGGGGATCTGCATTAAGCCCTGGGGCTGGCGGGGAGGTGACAGCGGGGTCCCCTCTGCGCCCTCGCGGCCTCGCTCAGGGTGGTGTTGAAAAGTCATTAAGCGACGGGCGCTGGGCCGGGACCCCACGTCCCTGGGTGTCCCCCCCCTGCCCCGGCCCCGGAGCTCAGCCCTGGGCTGGAGCCGAGGCTGTTCTGACGCTTCCTGCGCAGGAACAGGCGCTGGAAACACTGGCCAAGGCCCCCGGATCCGGCCCCGCTCCCGCCCTGCCCCGAGACTCAGTTTGGGAGCGGGGTGCCGGAGCCTGTCCCGTGGTGGGATCCCCCTCATGGGTGTTGGACCCCTCGCTGGGGTGACCTCCCCCCCGTCACTGGTGTGATGAGTTTGTCTCCTGGGCTGGGCTGGGACCCCGGGTCCCCGCCAACAGGCTGGGTGCTGACGTGGGGCCGTGTCCTATGGGTGCTCCCCTACGGGGGAGCGATTTGGAGACCCCCTTGGGAGCCCACCCCACCCCGTCCCTTCGAAGGAGCCCTGTGGGCTGGGGAAGGGGTGCCAGGCAAGGCGGGGGAGATTACCTGGATGGGTCCTGGGGGAGCCCCGGCAGCACCAGCACCTCTCCTGGGCAGCAAGGTGGGTGCAATGGAGGGGATGCAAACGTGGGACACAGGAGTGCAGCCCCCTGCTCCCCAGTCCTGGGGCAGGAAGGAACCAGCTGGAGCGTGCCCTCCCCGCCAACAAAAGCAGCTTTTTGGGGGGCAGCCCTGGTCCCCTGCCAGCCTGGGCTTGGCCTGTCCCTGCTGGGCTGACAGGAGGTGCTGGCACCCCCAGGACAGCATGGTGGCACTGCCCTTGTCCCCTCCGCTACCCTGTGTCCCCCCACAGCATCCCTGGTGCTGGGCTGGGGGCTCCTGGAGGGCAGGGGGTGAACCAGGCAGCCCCAGGGCCCTGGCGGTGGCAGTTTTGGGGTGTGACACCCCCTGACACCCCCTTGCACCCAGCCCGGGGTCCTGGTGCAGGGAGGAGAGATGTGTCCTGGGTGTGAGAGGGGTGGGTCGTAGCCTCAGCCCTGCTCATCCCTGTGGCCAAATTCAGCCGCCATGGAGGGCCTGAGCCCTGCCTGGCTCATCGCACTTGTGACTGGGGCTGGTCTGTGCCCCCAAACCAGGATCTCCAGCCCCACACCCGGGACTGGTCCTGTCCTGGCTCTGCTGGGCCAGCTCATCTCCCGGGGGATGGTGTGGCACGTGCAGCACAGACGGGGCAGGCGGCATCGAGTGTGATTGAGCCTCGTGCCTCAGTTTCCCCTTGTCCTGCGCAGAGCTGCCACCCTCCGAGTTCATGCAGGTGGCGGATTCGACGTGGCTGGTGCTCAGCGTGGTCTCCAACGGCCGGGCGCCCTCCGGCAGCCAGGCCACCGGCGTCACCAAGATCGCCCGGTCGGTCATCGCGCCGCTGGCTGAGCACCACGTCTCGGTGCTGATGCTCTCCACGTACCAGACCGACTTCATCCTGGTGAGCACCGCGTGGGGCCGGGGATGGTGGTGCCTGGTCCCACCAGGGTGCTGGCTCCGGCAGGCCTGGGGAGGGGCCACACTGTCCCAAACTGGTGGGGCAGGGGGGCTGCAGGGCGGGGTGGCGGTGCTGGGCCTGATCCTGCCCCCACGGCCAGGTGCGGGAGCGGGACCTGCCGGTGGTGATCCACACGCTGGCCGGGGAGTTTGACATCTACAAGGAGGAGAGTGGCGAGTGCGTCCCCGTCACCTGCGACGACGTGAGCAACGGGTTCCTCAAGCCCAAGCCAGGTGAGTGATGCCGCATCCCCCAGGGCCATCCCCTCCTCAGGGCCACCCTGAGCCCTCTGAGGTGCTCCAGCTCCCGCCAGTGGTACCCACAGCCCTGGGTGACCCCCCAGGGCCACCCTCTGTGCCCTGAGGGATGCCAGGCTGGGGCTGTGGCGGCCACGCGGTGGCACTGCCGTGCTGTCCCCGCGCCGTCCCCACGCCTGACGGTGCCTCTCCCCCCCGCAGCCACCAGCCCCACGCTGCACCCCGTGCAGAGCCCCCAGACCCGCTTCTGCATCCTGACCGTGGCCCCCGACACGCTGCCCGCCATCGCCACCATGCTCATCGACGTCCTCTTCTACTCCCACAGGTGGGTCGGTCCCCGGGGATGGGGACATGGTGGTGGCCCCTCGCCCGGCGCCGCCTGAACCGCGCTGACGGGTCCCCTCCGCCTTGCTCCCAGCGGCTTTGCAAGTTCTGGGTGTTTTCCAACCTTGTTTTGCTTTCCCGAGCGTGCTGGGGGGGCACGAGGGTGCCGTGGGTCCTGCTGCCACCGTGGGATGTGGGAGCCCCGAGGTGACCCGGGGGACGAGCCCCCACTGCCCCTGGGAGGGGGACGCTGCGAAAGGCTGCTGGGAATGGTGCTGGGGTGCCACGATGCTTCTGGCCGGGACCTCCCGTGTCCCCAGGGATGGGTCTTTCCTGGTGGGACCCTCCTGCTCCAGAGGCGCAGCAGCATTTGGGGAATGCCCCGAACCCGGTGTCACCACTGCCCTGTGTGTGGCTGCCACCCGCTGGCCTCCAGCCTGGCGGCGGTGCAAGCTGTGGGTGCCACCAGCTCCCTTCCCACTCCCTCGACATGCCAACAGCATGCTCAGGGAACACCCGGTGCCACCACCAAGCCCTTCTCCCAGTTTTGGGGCTCGTGACCCCTCCCTGTGGCTCTCCCCCTCACAGCCCCCCGAGGGAGGCTGGTGCCGTCGGCCAGGACCTCGACTCCATCACCTTCTTTGCCTTCTCCCTCATCGAGGGCTACATCTCCATCGTGATGGACGCCGAAACCCAGAAGCGGTAGGTGCCGTCCGTGGGTCGGTCTGTCTGTCCTCCCGTGGGGCCGGGGGCTCCGGCGGGGAGGGGGTGACACGCAGCCCCCCCTCTCTCAGGTTCCCCAGTGACCTGCTGCTGACCAGTTCCACGGGGGAGCTGTGGCGGATGGTGCGGATCGGCGGGCAGCCTCTCGGCTTCGGTGAGCGTGGCTGCGGTGGTGGCCGTGTCCCCAGCGCCCTAACCCTTTGGGGTCCTTTGGGGGTGATGCTCCCCATGGCTGGGCCGCTGTGGCCACCGCTTACCCCTCGGGGGGGTCCCTTTGCCTCCCCAGACGAGTGTGGCATCGTGGCCCAGATCGCCGAGCCTCTGGCCGCCGCTGACATCTCCGCCTATTACATCAGCACCTTCAACTTCGATCACGCCTTGGTGAGCCCCTCACCCCGCCCTGGGGACCCGCCGCCCCCTGGGTGTCCTGCCCTCCCAGGCTGAGCCCCCCCTGCTCTGTGTCCCCCTCCCCGGCAGGTCCCCGAGGAGGGTATCGCCGAGGTCATCGAGCTGCTGCAGCAGCGCCAGGAGAGCGGCAGATAGCGGCCGGCTGCCCCAAGGCCGGGCGTGATGGCACCGTGGGGATCCCCCACTCCCTATCTTGGTTATATTCGGATTTTAAAGTTCCCCCCACAGTGTGGGGCAGAGGCAGGCGCAGCATCTGCTCCCCGCCTGCCGGGGAGGTGGGGACACGGTGGCTTTGGGGACCTGGTGGTGGTGTGGCAGAGGGACGGTGCCCTCCCCGTGCCACCCAAAGGGTGAGGCCGAAGGGCAGCCCGGGGCCATCCTCTGCCTCCAGCCCTGCCCGCACAGGCTTGGGGGGCTCTGGAGGAGAGGGGGGTCCCTGGGGACATGCTGGAGGGGGGACGTGCCAGAGAGCAGTGATGTGCCACCACTGTGTTGGGGGGGACGTGTCCCCACACCCTGTGCGTGCCCCCACAGCTGGTCCCCCTGGGTGGGGGGTGGCTGTGATGCTCTGGGGCAGCCCTGGACTGGCCCCATGGTGGTGAGAGCGTCCCCGGAGCTGGGCTCCTCCCAAATCGCCAGGGTGGGCAATGGGGACTGTGGTTCAGCCCCAGCCCTGTGTGGCCCCCCCAAGGGTGGCCCTGTGTCACTGTCTGGGCTGTCACCTCTCGCAGGGGGACGATGGTGCCCCCCCAGCTCCTCCCAAGCTGTATTTTCACATATTTTCTAAAAACTAAATAAAAGTTGTATTATTTTTATTTCCACGTAGCCCCAAAGGGGTGGCCCAGAGCTGGTGCTGGGGGCGGTGGCACTGGGTGAGCTGGGATGTGGCAGGGGTGGGCACTCCCTGCATCCCACCATAAGGTGACCGGGATGGGGCAAACTCCCCCGCCATGTATTTGGGGTGAAAAGAGAGGCGAAAGCTGCCGCCCCCAGTGAGTCACTGGCTCTGGGGAAACTGAGGCACGAGTCTTTCTCCCGCTGCTCCATACTGGGCCAACTCCTGTGACTGACTGGGGGGAAACTGGGGCATGAAGAGCTGGACTTGATCCCAGGCCCACGCAAAGTGGGGTGCACGGGGTGGGGGCTGTGCCCTCCTGGGATGCCTGGGGGGTGCTCTAGCTGCATCCCCCAGCCCTTGGGTGGCCCGGGGTGCCCCGGGGCCCGCGCCCGGTCAATGCGTGACACCGGGTGGGACTGGGAGCATGGTGGGAACTTCCTTGGGCTCTTTTCCCCTCGAGGTGGGCAGCTTGGCAGGGCTTGGGCTGGCGGGTGAACGTGACTCTGGTCCCGTCCTGTCCTCAAACGGCAGCCCCCGCCCTCCTGTGCGCCGGGCAGGAGCCTGCCTGGGTCCGGCCGTGTCCTCCCCACGTCAGCTCCCGCACGCTCATCAGGTTCTTGCACCCGCGCCGGGCGCTTGCTTTCCTGTCTCTGTCTCTTGTCCAGAGTCATGAGACGCCGGTGACGCGCGCGCCCGAATGATGAAGAAATTGCAGCCGGCCCATGCGGTCACTGGCACTATTTTTGTCCCCGCTGGGTATTGCACAGTCCTGCGCCACCCGCTTTCCTCCAGCGGGGTGGCACCGCCGGGGCCTCCTTCCTGCCCAGCCTGGCAGCCTGTGCGGAGCCCTGGGAGGTGACGGTACCATGTGGAGGGGCCGGGGCCACCAGTGGCCGTGGAGGGTGGGTGTGCTCTGCCCGCGTGGTCCTGCTCATCTGGCCAGGGTGCCCAGGGGCATCACATGGTGGGGGTTCCATGGGGTCAGAGATGGAGGGAGGGATGGATGGGTGGAGGGATGAAGGGATGGAGGGATGGATGGGATGGAAGGGTGGATGCATGAGGTGGATGGATGGGCAGATGGAATGATGGATGGATGGATGAGCAGATGGATGGATGGATCAGCAGATGGATCAGCAGATGGATGGATGGGCAGATGGAAGGACAGAGGGATGGAAGGATGAAGGGATGGATGGATGGATGGATGGATGGATGGATGGACAGGAGGGTGAGGGATGGCCAAGTGGATGGAAGGATGGATGGAGGGACAAGCGGACAGATGGAGTGATATATGGGTGGGTGTGTGGATGAATGGATGGACAGGTAGATGGCCTGATAGATGGCTCACAGCACATCTGGCTAGATGGACAAACTACTTCAGTCAAGCAAGTGTAGAGAAGGACATTCTCCTGGTTCCTCCACCACCCCAGGGCTGCCCTGGGCACAGCCCCGCCTGCCCCAGCCCAGCCCCACCAAACCCAGCCCAGCCACCACCTCTGCTTGGGGATGCCCCGAGGAGGAGGAGGAGGCAACTGATGGAGGAAGCAACGCCAGCCCCGCTCCTGCAACAGGAAGTCAGCAGGAAGTCGTGCAGGTCGTGGGGTGGCTAGGGAGGGGAAATTTGGGGAAAAGAAAATATTTCTTCTTCTGGAAGTGACTCACAGCTGTGCTCTTCTGCCCTGGAGATGTTATTTCTGGGTTGTCCCCCTGCGCTACCACCGAACCCTCTGAAGGCACCAGTTCAGCTCAGGGTGGGTCCTTCTGCTCGTGCCAGCAACTTTAGATGGTCACCAAAACCAGTCGGATTCAGCGCATCTCAATAAGCTGGTCAAACATGTCCATTTTTATGGGGTGGGAAGAGCTCCTGTTGGCGCTGGGCACCTGCTGGGCTCCATCCCCAGGGATGGCAAGCCAAGGGGCGGGAGGGGGCTTAGCACCGGCTGCCACCGGCTGCCACCGGCAGCACCGAGGCCGTGCTGGGGCCAACGCAAGCTGGATTCTCCCATGGTGGTTATTGCATAAGCGTGACGCGGCAGTGAGGACAGCGCTGCCTGCACCCCTGCCTGCGCTGCTGACCGCGCCGCGCTTCCGCTGCCCGCGGCCCCCGTGCCCTTGGGCAACACCCCGCGCGGGGCCCGGCGCAGCCATGTGGCACCGGGTGATTGCGTTTCCTCCCCGGGGGCACCCCTGGGTGCTGCTGGGCTGAGGGGCTGGGCTGTGCTGCCTGGTGTACCCCGCTTGGCTGGCACTTGAATTTGTCACCCAGAGGGGTGGGCGGATGGGAGCAGATGGATGGATGGATAGATAGAGCATCCTCCGGAGCATCACTGAGCATCCACCTCCCTCCTTCCCAGGCCGGATTTTCAGCTTCTGCATCTGGACTCGAGATGCGAAGCCCCCAGTGATGAGAAATGAGTGACCCCACACAGCCAATGCCCCTGTCGTCAGTGCCCCTGCCCCTGCCCTCTTTTGCATTTGCATTTCAGGACTGTTTTCAGCTCAACCAGCTCATTGGGTGCTGAGTGGTGAAACCAGGGTGACTCAAAGCAGCCCTTTCCTAAGAAGCCGGGTTCTGGGGTTCCAGCAGTTACCCAGGATGAGCAGTGGGATCATGGTCTCCCCAGACTGGATCCACTGGGACTCCCTCGAGGAACTGAATCGAAGAACAACCCCATCGGCTGGCCAGCATCATTTCCTCCCGCCGGGGCGGCTCACCCCGCTCATTGGCCCCTGGGACACGGCTTCACTTCTTGCTGGCTTTCCGCTGGCTCCGGGTGCCTCCTTCGGAGGTGGGGGCGAATGGGTGCTCTTTAAAAGGCGAGCTTCCCCATCTGCGAGCAGTTAAGGAAGTCGCTCGCGCCCGGCAGCCTAACCACCCTGCCCTGGCCATGCGGTGCGACGTGCGGCCCCTGGGCGTGCTGGCAGGTAGGTGTCTGCCGGAGTCCCGCAACTACCCTCTTGCTCGCGCACCGGCTGCGCCAAGAGGGCCAGGAGCTGTGGGAGGGAGCGTGGCGGTGGGGCCCACGTGGGGGTTGAGTTGCTGAGACTGTGCCCCCCGTGCCACGGCGGTGTCACCTCCCAGGGGCGCTGGAGGGGGACGGGGACATTCCCCACTGTGGCACACGGGGTGGGGAGCACCAGGGATGGGCATCCCACAAGGGCTCCTGTCGTTCCCTGGGAGGGGGCACGGGAGGGGACACGTTTTGTGGTCAGTTTGGGGATGGATGGCAGAGGGTCAGGGGTCAGCTTCACTGGCACGAATCCTGCACCCTGCCCGTGCCCTTCAACCCCCCAGCGCAGCAGGGCTGGATGCTGGGTGCTGGTCCAGCGCCACATCCAAAGTCACCACAGGGATGCGACCATGGGTGACAGTGGGGCCAGGACAGAGTCTGGCTGGATCCAGGGACTGTCACCTCCTTGGTGGTGGCCCAGGCTGGTGGGGGAGCTGCTGGGGCCACCACTGCAGCTGGGCAGTGCTCCCCTGCTCTTCATCCTCCTCCTCACTAGGACCCTCAGGCTTTTGGCACAGGGGCCAGCTCGTTCCTGCAGCAGGACCAGAGGCTTTAGTGCAGAGCACACATGGCCGACACACACTGGCTTTGTCTCTGGGCCTGACGCCAGGGTGGTGGGTACCCAGGGTGATGGGCACAATAGGGTGATAGGCACAATAGGGTGATGGGCACATCGGGCTGAAGGACACCCAGGGCCAAGCTCTCCTCACGGCATCTGTCACCACGGCCCAGGAGCTGCTGAGCTTGTGCCATTCCAGCGTGGAGAGGGGGCTGCCTTCCCGCGCCCAGCGATGCCCCAATGACCCCCACCTCCCTCCTCTTCCTCCCCAGCTGTCACCAAAGGGCTCCTCATCCTCTGGGCAGTGCCAGGCCAGGCGGGGCGGCCCCCGCAGCCCCCCACCCTGCAGCAGATCCAGGCGCTGGTGAGACACATGGCGGAGGATGCGCAGGAGCTTTTCGTCTTCTATGTGAGTTCCCTTCTCCAGGGCGCAGGGGTCGCTCCCATCCCCTCCGTGGAGGGACGTGGGGCTGGTGGGAGGGTCCCTGTGCTGCTCCCGTCCCCACATCCCTGACCTTTCCCCGCTGTCCTTGGGCAGGAGAAGGAGCAGAGCCTGGCCATCGACAACATCTGCCGCACCAGCCGCCCTCCCGAGTGGCTGCGGGGACCAGTGATGGGGCCCGGGGGGCTGCGGGGGCTGCGGGGACCCATGACCCGCATGGCCCAGGCACTGCAGGACATCACTCGGCACCAGCGCAACCTCAACCCCCCCGGGGCCGAAATCCTTCGCCGCTTGGCCAGCACCCACCGGAAGGTGCGGGGGCTCCTCAGCAACCTGGACGGGCTCTTCCCGGCCCCCAGCACCCACCCCGGACACCGTCCCCTGCCTGGCCCCACTGCACCCACCAGTGTCTTCCAGCAGAAGTTGCAGGGGTGTCGGATCCTCTGGAGCTATGCCCGCTTCATGGCCAAGCTCAACAACCAGCTGGAGGCCAGAAGTCGCCGAGGACAGCGGGAGAAGCGGAGATCGCGCTGGGGCTTGCGACCACCCACACGCTCCTAGGGCAGACCTGCCGTCACCGGAGTTAGCTCCATCTCCATCATCTCCATCTCCATCTCCATCTCCATCTCCATCCCATCCCACTCCTGTCTCCAGGACTGACTGGTCGGGATGCACCTCAGAGAGCCTCTAAGCTGGCGTGGCTAATGACACAAGCACACTTGAAGCAGCTCCCATCCCTTCAGCTTGCCCTGGGGACCAGGCTGTCCCCGTGCCACCGCTCGGCTGCAGGACAGCCCCACTCTGCTCCCAGCAGCTCTTCCACCTCCTGCCCCACATTTTGGCAGCCCCGGTGCCACGAGGAGCCGTGCGCTCAGGCATGCTCAGGTGTCCCCCGGTGCCCAGCGCTGTGGGCTGGAGCCTGTCACTGAGACGGATTTTCCAGTGATTCAATGGGTCCGGTGACCCAGCCTGACTAAGAGCCGCTCACCCAGCACCCGCTGCACTGCTGGCAGGGTGCGGCCCCTGCCCACCGAGAGCGCTGCTGGCACTGGCGAGAGCCACCGGTGCTGTCACTCCCCAGCCCACCTGGCCCTGCCTGCCCTGCACCGTGTTTGCTGACTCCGGAGAGTGTCCAGGAGCAGAATCCTGTGAGCTTCTTGTCCCCATGAGCTTGGTGTCAATGTGAGTTTGGTGTCAATGTGAGTTTGGTGTCCCCGTGAGTTTGGTGTCCCCATGAGCTTGGTGTCCCCGTGAGTTTGGTGTCAATGTGAGTTTGGTGTCAATGTGAGCTTGATGTCCATGTGAGCTTGGTGTCCCCCCGAGCTTGGTGTCCCCATGAGCTTGGTCTCTTGGTGAGCTTGGTGTCTTGGTGTCCTTGCACATTCGATGTCCCTGCACACTTGGCGTCTCTGTGCTTGGTGTCCCCACCAGCTCAATGTCTCTGCGCTCATCCCTGTCCTCATCCCGGCACGCTCGGTGTCCTGAACCCTCAGTGTCCTCATCCCTGCGCGCTCAGTGTCCCCCGTGCTTGGTGTCCCTGTGCCCACCCTGGCACGCTTGGTGACCCCACACTCTTGGTGTCCCCGTGTTCCCACCACCCGTGTCCCCACAGGGAACCCTCTGTGCTCGGTGTCCCTGTACCCCCACGTCCCCCGTGTCCCCACATCCCTGCCTGTGCCGGGCAAGGGCTCGGCGCCGACCACCGCACTGTGCCGGTGGGTGGCAGCACCCGCCCCCTCCCCTCTAATTTATACATTAATATTCGCGTGGTTACCGTATTTATTGACTCGTGGTGTTAATTTAATACATCCCTGCAGCGGGAAGAAATATTTAAGGACACATTTTTAATATATAAATATCTATTTTTTATGAGAAGGGGTTTTTTTTTAATCGCGTTAAACTATGAATGTAACAAGGTTTTTATTTATGAATATCGATATTTTTTGGTACTGTGAGAAGGGAGGTGCCCACCCTGGGCTCGTGGCACCCCCTGTATTTTTGTATAATGGCAGAAGGAAATAAAGTGCTGACCTTGGCCTGTGGCCACTGAGCAACTGTGTCCTCGTGTCTGTCCAGGTGTGGCTGTGTCCGGGTGCCCACGGGTCTGCGGGCAGCAAGGGGCTGTATTCTGGCGGCCAGGCTGTGCCCGTTGTCCTCGCCGGGGCACGAGGCACAGTGTGGGATGGCAGCAGGGGTGGGATGGGACCTGGCCTGGCGTGGTACGTGGTGTGGCACGGCGCGGCGCATGGCGTACGACGGGATGTGGCGATGGCACGGCACAGGACGTGGCACAGCTCGGTGTGGCACATGCCAAGTCGTGGTGTCCGACAACGTGATCTGGCAAAGGCACAGGCCACCGTGTGCCACGGGCCACGCAGGGCCGTGTGGCAAGTGACCCGGCACAGCTCTGGCACAGGCCAGGCCGTCGCCGCAGCTGAGCCGTGTCCCCGCTGCCTGGGCAGGGCCAGCGCAGGGCCCAGGCCACCTTCTGCCACCGGCCCCGCTGAGTCAAAAATCCTAAGACCCGGTCATGTGGCACGGCGGAGTCACTCGTTCCTCGCCGTGTGCCGGTGCCCACCGCGCTGCCCGGCGCTGCTGCCGGCACCACCGCCTGAGTCAGTCGTGGGGAGCATCGCCACCAGGACGGCCACCACCGCGCTGGCACCCGCTGCCACTTGGGGTGACAATGTCACCATGAAGCAGCCCAGGCCGGCTTGCCGTGCCGTGGGTGACCGTGACCGTGCCACCGGCGGCCGAAGAGGAGGCAGCTCTGAAGAGGAGGCAGCTTGCATGGGCTGCAGAGGGGAGGGCGCAGGTATGTGACCCCCACCGACCCTGGGACTGGTGTGGAGGGTGAGGGGGACACCCCCAAGCAGGGGCTGCACCTGAGCTGAGCGTCACTGGAGGGATGTGGCAGCCCCCGTGTGCCTGGTGTGCCCCAGGAGCTGGGCTCGCCCTTCGCAAGGCCACCCCAGGGGACCCCACTGCCCAGCCCGTGCTGCCGCCCCCCAGAAAAGCCACCCCATGGTGGTGACCTCCCTTGGCCCCTGTCCCCACGGGCACCGCTCACCCTGCCACGGCCACGGGGT
>WEIS01047677.1:37268-49189 GCA_013389965.1 Todus mexicanus
GGAAATTAGTTCCCCTTTCTCGCCTCTTTCGGATGGTTTGGGGTGGGGTTTGGTGGTTTTTTTTTTAATGCCCTGAGCCCTTGGCCGGTGATGCTCGGGGCATTTGGGGGGGTCCCGGCCAGGGGGCTCCCCCCCGGGAGGAGCATCTCTGGGAATTGGCAGCGGGGAGCGGAGCTCGGCTCTGGCTCGGAGCAGCCAACAACATCTGGACACTTATATAACTGGAAATGCTTCCAAAAGGAAAGAAAAAAAAAACCCAAAAACCAAAACCCAAAAACCAAACCAACAACCCACCCCAAAAAAAAAAAAAGAAGCAAGGGGGAGATTTTTTTTTTTTTAATGGGCTTTTGGGGCTTTTTCTTTTTAAAAAAGAATTCCTCTCCCCCCCACGCCCCGTCCCCGCTGCTGCTTTGCCTCCTTGGGGGGGCTCTCGATGCCGGCGGGATGGGGAGTGCCAAGTGCAGGAGGGGGAAGGAGGGAGCGGCCGCCACCCCAGCGGTAGAGCTGAGGGGTCCCATGGGGGCAGCACCCACCCGGGACACCCCCCAAACCCCCAACCCCATCCACCCTGCCCCTGGCACACGTGGGTGCTGCTCCTGGGCTCTGCCCCCTGGGGAGGGTCAGAGCATCTGAGTCCCGGGGGAGCCCCCAGGGCCTCGGCGGGGCTGGGGAGGAGGGGTCCCCCCTGCTCAGGGCTGCGGGGCGGGGATGGCAACACGCCCAGGTAAGTCCTTTCCCACCTGGGCAGGGTGAGCAGGGCAAGGCTGCGGTTCCCGGCACGTCCGAGGCGCTGGAGGCTGCGGGAGGCTTCGGGCACAGCCCTGGGGCTCCGGCCGGACCCCCACTAATAAGTCACGGGGCAGCCGGGCCGGGGATCCCCCCCGGGTACCCCGAGCCGAGGCTGCAGAGCTCAGGGACCGGGCTCCGGAGGTGTTTGGCCTCCTGGAGCAGGGCTGCTGCTTTGGGGGGGCTCCCCAGGAACGGGGGGTTGCAGCTCCGCCAGCAGGAGGGGGATGTCGGGGTGGCCCCTCGTTCCGTGTCCAGGGCTTTTCCTGGCTGGTGTCTCCGGCAGCCGCCGCGTCTTTCTCTCTCTCTCTCCCCCTGGGGCTCCCGGGCGCTGCTCCCCCTGGTCAGCCGGGGAAACTGAGGCAGGCGGCGGGGCCGGGGGCGGGCGCAGGGAGGGTCCCAGCCCAGGGCAGGTTTCCTTGCGGGCGCCCCGCTGAGTCAGCCGGGGCCGGGGTGGGGCCTCTCCCGGCCGGGATAACGGAGGGCAGCGCTTCGCACACTCGGTTAAACCCCACAGGTCGTCACCGGGGCCGGTTGCGAAATGTGGGAATGCCGCGGGGCGCCCCGCAGGGAAGGGAGGCCGGGGAGCGCCTGCCGGGGGGCAGGTGAGGGGGACACCAGCGGGACGGGAGGCTCCGCACGACCGGGACGGCAAACTGGGGGGTCTGGGGAGCGACCGACCGAGCTGGACGCCAAGCAGAGCAGGATGGGCCTCTGGCCTGGCTGGACGCCCTCGCCTCGGGTGCTCGGTGCTGGGGGCATCCTCGGGGGATGCTCCACGCCGCGGGGGCATCGGCGGCGGCGCGATCCCCGTGGACCACCAGCGGCTCGTTCCCCGCCGTGACGCTCGTCTGTCTCTCTCCCCACACAGGTGTCGTGCCCTTCGTGGCCCTTCTCCTGCTGCAGCGGCGGCCAGTGGCCGGGCGGGCGCTGCTGGTGACCGGCTCTGGCTGCCCGGGCCACGGCTTGTGCCGCTCCAACGTCCAGGAGCAGACCCGCAGGCAGGTCGCTCTGCTCAATGCCACCGCCCAGGACCTCTTCAGCCTCTACGTAAGTGGTGCTCGGGGACGGCCGGGACCTCCGGGGCTGTTGGCTCAGTTGTGTGCTGGGGTTGCGGTGGGGATGGTGGTGGCGGAAGGTGGCCAGAAGGTAGTGGGGACACAGGGGTGACACTCGCTTCTCCTCCCAGCTGAAGTGCCAGGGAGAGCCGTTCAGCAGCGAGGCTGACAAGCTCTGCAACCCCAGCGGCATCTTCTTCCCCGCCTTCCGCGTCAACCGGACGAGCGAAAAGAAGGAGGTCATGGTGGCCATGTACAAGCTCTTTGCCTTCCTCAACGCCTCGTTGGGGAACATCACACGAGACCAGGAGGAGCTCAACCCCACAGCCAAGGAGCTCCTCGACCGGCTCCACAACACCACCAAGACCACCCGGGGCCTCATCTCCAACCTCACCTGTCTCCTCTGTAAGAACTACAACATCTTCCAGGTGGACGTCAGCTACGGGGAGAGCTCCAAGAGCAAAAGCTCCTTCAAGAAGAAGCAGCAGGGCTGCCAGGTGCTCAGGAAGTACGTGCAGGTCATCGCCCAGGCAGCCCGCGTGCTCCTACCTCACCTCAGTCCCCCGTGAGCGCCCGCCCCGGCTCCTCAGCCTCCCCGCCACCGCCCGGCCTCAAGCTACTGCTTTCTGAACTCCCACCTACCTATTTATTACTCCGGACCTTGCGCTGGCCCCACCTGCCCCCCGGTAATTTATTTGCCCCTCGGTGGTGTGAACATTGCAGCCTGGTGTGTCCCGGGCAGAGCGGAGCTGGGGCCGGCATCCAGCAGGACGAGGCGGTGCAGACCCGAGGTGACGCCGGGGCGCGGGCTGCTCCTAGGATGTGCCTCGGCCGCTGCCGTGCTCCTGAGGGGTGCGAGGAGCCACGGGCGCTGCGAGGGGCTGGCAGCGGGGCTGGACTCTGTCCCTCCCATGGCCAGTCTCCTCCATCATGGACAGCAACCTGACGGACACCCTCGAGCATCGTCCGGAAGCCTCCACTTCCCTGGGAAAAAGAATTGGGATGAAGGATGCCGGGATGCTGAGGCTGGTGGGGACGTGGCGACACGAGGACACGCTTCCCCTCCACATTTTGGGGCTGGGCTACCCCAGAAGGAGTCGGAACTGAGGGCACTGGGGTGGCCGCGGCGGCTGGGGCTGGATCCCACCGTCACAGATGAGGCCACTCGCTGGGGACAGAGCCGGTGGCCGCCCCACCGGGGAGCACCATCCCCCCGCGGGCACAGTGGGGCACAGAGACCTGTCCCCCCTTTCCAAAAAGGGCTCTTGCCATCAGAAAGGCTCGGAGCGTACTAGCGGCCGAGGGCTGGGCTTCACGCGGCCGAATGTGGCCTTGGCGCAGGGACGCAGGGCCACAGGGCCACGGGGACTCAGGGACAGGCCCCAGGCCGGTGGCAGGAGGCGCTGGCTCGCTCCTGGCACCAGAGCGGGCTGGGAGGGTTATTTATTGCCTCCATGGAAAGCCCAGCGTGCACTGAATGCTTTGATACGACTTTTAATAATGTTATTATTAATAATAATAATTAATAATAAGATTTGTGGTAATATATATATAATTCTATTTAAATATTTATTTTTTTATACTTATTTTCCCCCTTTTTATAAATAAAACAACAGAAATGGACTGTACGCGGCTCCTCTTTGCTGGGTTCCCTTCATACCCGCCCCCTCGAAACACCTTTGGGGCTGCCCCAGAAGCTCTTCAAGCATCATCGGGAGTTGGGTGTCACCGTCCCCTGTCCTCTTGCTCCTTCTTCCCTTCCCATCTCCTGTGGCATGGCTCAGGGAAAAGACATTTTCCCTGGGGGACGCATAAATCGACACTCTCCAGGAGGGTGCAGGGACCGGCATCACGGTGTAGGGACTATCATGGTGGGGGAGCATCACGGTGTGGGGAGCATCATGTCATGGGGGTCATCATGTCACGGGGAGCATCGTGGTGTGAGGAGTATGGTGGTGTGGGGAGAATGATGTTGTGGGGAGCGTCACAGCGTAGGGACCATCACGGTATGGGGAGCTCTGCAGGGCAGGGAGCCGCACTCCGGCAATGCCGGCGGCGCTGGGGCGAACGGCAAAAGGCCGAAGCCAGCTGGGAAGAGGCAGAGCGAGGAGAGCGAGCGTGTGTGGGGGAGCCAGATAAAATCACAGCCGCTTCCCAGGCAGCCCTGGGAGAGGCTCAGCAGAGCTTTGCCGGGGCCAAGACCACCTAAGGCTCCAGCAGCGCCCCGCTCCTCGGTGAGCGTCTCGGATGGGGCCGTATTGGTTAACAAGAGGCTGATTATACAGGAGACGTTGGAGCAGGATGATGAAATTTTCCTCCTCCTCCGGAGCCCTTGGGCCTCCGGCCAAACCTCCCAGGCATGAGACAGCAAGCGGATGAGCTAAGATCCTGTGTGATCATCTCTTGTGTCTCGGAGGAGCCCCGACCAAAAATTATCGCAAAAAACTCAGAAGTCCCCCCGGGACCCCCTCTTCATCTGCCCTGCTGGGGCTGTGCTGCCCGGTCGTGTCCCGGAGGTTTCATGGCATCAGTTTGGCCCCAACACGTCACCGCCATTGGCAGCCTCGTGCCACCGGCAGCCTCGTGCCGCACCAGTGGTGACGGCAGGGGGAGCGGTGTCCAGCTCCAGCCCAGCCCCACCGTCCATCCGTGGCAAGGGATGAGCCCCAGAATCGTACCAGCTACCCTGTCCCACAGTGGAGGCACCTGGTGACATCCCCGAGGACATGTCCCCAGGCATGGTGTAGCTTTCTTCCCTCATCCCATCCTGCCACCAGGGGAGGGTCCCTGGGTGTCCCTTGCGCCACAGCCCTGGAGGGTGCCCAGGACCGCAGCTCACACATCTCAGCCTGCACCAGGAGATAAGATCTCCTTAAACCAATACAACCCCCCTGAAAATGCAGGGCTGGTCCAGGGCAATGGCACAGGGCTTGGAGGGGAAAGGATCATCCATTTGGGACTGGTGTCATGCATGGGGGCCAGGTCCTGAAGCACGTGGCAGCTGCCAGGGTCACCGTGTCCCCGTGGCTGGGGGGGACACCCATGGCTATCGCTGCCAGCCCATCATACGGCAATTATCGTGAATTCTGGGAGTCCCGTGCTGGACATCCAGGCTGAGCCCATCCGCGTCTAAATATCCACCACAAATCCCTGCTGGGGACCTGGCAGGTGCCCGGGGGGTGCCACCGACCTGGCCCCGGGAACTCAAGCGGTGGCAGTGGCCTGGGCTTCAGGTCGAGCTCGGCAGGGCCAGGAGCTGGGCTGGGGCCGAGGTCGAGCGCAGCCGTGAGGAGCTGTGCACATCTGGATTTCTCACGCTTGCGTTCAACGTCCCTCCTCAACCAGATGGCAAAAATAAATAAATAGAATAAATCAGAGCCTCCTGACATAAATTGGGAACTCACGCCTGGGCTCTGCGTTTCATGAGTCTCCTTGGAAGACAGTCAAACACAGGCGAGGACAATGGGTTCACTTCTCCCCTGTGTCGGGTCATTCCCAGTTAAGGCTCATTAGGGGCGGGCGGGGGATTAACTCTTCCTTCCCTGGAAACACGGCTGCTCTGGATGGGACTCTCAAATTCCCAAATCCCCACCCTTCAGCCTCCCCTTGGGCTGTCGGGGCTGGGGCTGGAGGCGGCCCCTGGCTCTTGCCATCGCCCCAGCTCCGGGGAGCCAGGACATACTGCCCCGCACTCCGTGGACATCCCAAACTAGGGGGAGGTGGAAAGGGCTTCAATGACCTCAGCCAGGGGCGATCCCACCCAGCCGGTGCTTCAGGGAACTGGGCCAGCCCCGCGCTGGACCGTTAGCACCGTGTGGGGGGAACCGTCAGGGCAGCTTCCCCGGTGGGATCAGCAGGACCCCGTTAGCAGTTCCCCTTCAGCCCCAGGACCCGGAGAAACTATTTTGGCTGGGGTGAGAGCCGGGGGGGGGCTCCGGGGAGCCATTCACTGTGATGCCTGTGCCCCGATAACGGAGCGGCCTGACATCGGCACATGGCCCCCGAGCCGTCGGCGGGTCAGCGCTGCCTTCGGGGAGCGCGGTACGTGAGGAGCTGCTCCTGCCCGCGGTGAAGTCAGTGCCGCTGCCTGGGTGTGACTAACTGACCTCAGACCTTGGCCCCGCGGCGCGGATCATGTGCTAACTGACGCTGCGCACAACCCGGCCGGACGGGTCCGCGCCGCTGCCCCGGGGCCACCGGCCAGACCAGGCTTGTCATCCGCGGACTGCAGGTGCGGTGCCGAGGCACCGGCAGCTCCGCATCCTCAGGGTTTGAGCATCCCGACCAGGGCTGACCCCGCGAGCACAGCCAGGGATGGCAGTTGGGCCGTTCCCTGGAAGATCCCCTTCGGAGCATCCCACCTGCCCCTGGGTCCACCCAGGCTGCGGCCAGACCCGCTGATGCCCACAGCACATCCCCTTCTCCATCCAGAAAGTCTCCCTGAGGCTCAGTGTCCAGAAGATGCATTCGGACAACACCGATCTCCCCGGCAGGCCCCTGGCCCCAAGCTGGATCCCAATGGGTCCCCGAGGAGAGGAACATCATGTCCAAAGGGCTGGCTGGCGGCTCTTCCTCGCCGTCTTGGGCTGGCCACCGGCCTGAGCACGGAAAGAAGAGCTGAGTCCATCTGAAACGCATTGGGCCGTGGGCACTGTTGCTGCAATAGCAGATGCTCCTGCGGGTCCCCAGCCACATCACAGCGCGGCGGCGCGGGAACCGCACGTTCACATGGGAAGAAACAGCCCTTGCCCCAGAGTCCTAATTGGAGACCAACCGTAACAAATAAACAAGACAATGGGCTGGAGGCGAGATGAACGCAACTTCTGTCGCAGGACCCGGCTCTAAGAGTTGTCTCCGTGCCCAGCGGGGGACTTGGCACGGGCCGGTGAGAGCCAGGGGCAGGGCAGGGGCCAGATCCGGACCCCCCGGCAGGGCCGCTCACTGTGTGACACCGCTGGAGCTCCAGGCTGGCTCGGGAGCTGGATGACACATCCCCAGCGGTCCCCTGAGACTCTTGTCGGCAGCTTTGCTAATCAAGTGTTTAGTCTCATGGAGAGCGAGCTTGGAGTGAGGTCAAATCCTGCTCCAACAAGCTGCTGGAGAGGCCTGTCCTTCCTGCACCCCAACTCAGGGCTGGCTGGAACCTTCCCTACGCACGGGGCTTTGGGGACCCTCCTCCATCAGCCTCCATCAAGCGCAGGACGTGCTGCCTCATCTTTCCCCAGTAGTGATGTAGAGGGGCCAGACCCGGGTATCTGATGGCCGGGGTTATCTCAGCACAGCTATCGCCCTGCAACAGAAGATGGGGAACTTCTGCAGCCCTGGGTGCTCTCGACACAGTGCTCAGCACCCCGTCCGGACCCCGATAGGACGCGTAGCGTGCACAGCACCCAGCCAGTGGGGTCGGAGAGGGAGGGTACAGCCTGGCTCTTCCATCCCTGGTCGCTAAGGGTCCCATGCAACCTCCCTTGCAGAGCATGAGGCTGAAGCCCAAATCCAGCAGGACCCGTGGGGCAGAAACTATTTGAGACGCATCTGCTTGACAAAGGCACTTCAGATGTCCCGGACCTACAAAGCCACCAGTCAGGGAGGGGAAAAGTCTGGACTCAAGAGGAAGATCTCACCCAGGGAAAGGGAGGGCACTGGGCAGGAGGCAGAGAGCTGGCAAGTGTGAAAAGTTGTGAACCAAGCTCCAAGCAAGCCCCCAGAGGAGTGGGCATCACTGAGAGACACCCACCAGGATGGTGGGGAAGGACCAGCCCTGGGACCCAGTGGGAGCCACGGCAGCTCTCGGGAGTCCCTGGAGTCAGGCAGCAGGCACACATTGCTGCAGCCCTCCGTGCCCTGCCGGCTGCCACACCTTGTGGTCCCTGGCCCCAGAGAGCCAAGTGCCACCTTTGGCTGTACATCAGCGCAGCTCTGTGGGAAGATGAGCCCCTGCCATCATTTGCCCCAACAAAACAGAAAACCTCAAAAAAAACCCCCCACAAACAAACAAACAAAAAGCCACAAAAACCCAAACAAAAATGGTGGAGACTCCTGGAGAAAGAGAGAAAAGGGAAAGGCACTATGGCACTATTTCTTCCAACGTTAAAGGGAGATGGCAGAAGGGAACAGCCGTGACCAAGACCCCATCTGCCCATCTCTGAAGTGCCCACAAGCTCTTCACTCTCCTCACACTCTCCATGCCCAGGGAGGGCAGCACCTCCAGCGCAATGACGCCGCTGGGAGACGTTCCCACCTACAACTGGGGGGACACCCGACCCTAGAGCACCTATAGCACCCTGCTTGCTGCCTGTGGCACCCAACCCCAGCAGGACACACCACTGGGATCCCCAGCCCCGATGGGATCCCCAGCCCCGATGGGCTCCCTGCTGTCCCCACCGACCTCGGCTGCACCTCCCTCACTGAGCACTCAGCTCCCCGCAGTGCTGCCGAGCATCTCCCCTGCCTTTTGCTGCACCCAGGTTACTTCTCAGGGCCGCTTTCCACGTTAATTGACATGTTAATTGACATGTTAATTTGTTGCAACCAAACCAAGCGCATTGACAGCGCTACCTGGCACAGGTCACGCTCTCCTCGCCCCGCCGACCGCTCCTTGGAGTCTCGCTTCCTAAGAAAACAAGGTGTGCGTGCGATTCTGCCGGGCAAGCGTGTGCGCGCCCGCGGCTGCCAACCCAATTTGACTAAGGGCCTGAGGCTCCAGAGATAGGAGGTTCCTACACATCCTGTGGAGACAAGAGCGGGAGGAGAGAAAGCCCCAAACGAGCCCCCACAGCAGCAGGGAAGCTGCAGCATGAACCCAGCCTGTACCAGTCGCTGGAGACTCTCCTCCGCATCTGGGACGCCGCGAGGCACGAACCTGCCGAGAACGATGCGCCTGACTCATTCATCTGCTCCTAGAGAGATCTCTGCTTGCTCTCTTCCCAGCCTGGCATTCCCCGCGGGGTTCTGCGCATGGCTATGGGGCAGGGAGAGCAACATCGGCTGGGCCAAGTCTGCCTCCTCCTGGCATCTGTGGCGAGATGCCCACCAGGCTCTGGGATGGGGCTTTCCATGCGGAAGCTGCGGTCACCCCACCTCGGTGCTGCCAAACTCTGCTGCCAAACACCCCGTGTGGGTGCTGCTGTATGTCAGCCTCATGTGGGGTAACGGTGGCTCTCCCTGCTGCGCAGAGAACCATAGAACAGTTCGGGTGGGAAGGGACCTTTAAAGGTCACCCAGTCCAACCCCCTGCAGGGAGCAGGGACATCTGCAACTGGAGTTCTTTTCCAACCATAGTGATTCTGTGATTCGGGAGCTGGTTGCTCAGAGCCCCCAACAACCTCCCCTGCAATGGGGACAGGGATAGGGCAGTGACCACCTCTCAGGGCAACCTGGGGCAGCCTCTCACCACCCTCAGCACCAACAAGTTTTTCCTTCTCTGCACTCTCAATCTCCCTCTTTCAGTTTAAACCATCCTCCCTTGTCCTGTCCCCACAGGCCCTGCTCCAAAGTCTGTCCCCATCTTTCTGCCAGGCCCCTTGAAGCCCTGCAAGGCCCCCAGAAGGTCTGTGCGGAGCCTTCTCTTCTCCAGGCTGAACCCCCCCAGCTCTCCCAGCCTGGCCTCCCAGCAGAGGGGTTCCAGCCCTCCCAGCATTGCTGGGGCCTCCTCTGGCCCCGCTCCACCAGGTCCATGCCCTTGCACTCATCACCCCAGCACCACTGGTTCGCATTACCCCAGCACCACCAGACCTCAGGGCACCAGGAGCCACAGCCCCTTATGGACCAGCTTTTGCCATCCCCTGGGGGCAAAGCAAAAGGCTGTGCAGCCCCAACCCTGGGCGCCTCCTCCCATGCTCTCCTTGCAGCCAAGCCCCAGAGGAAACAAGCCCCAGCTGTGCCTCTTCGCAGCTACTGTGACGGGACTCTTCCCTTGGAAGGTCTTGGACAAGCGTTGGGAGGGACCTGTCCCATCCTCCTGGAGCTGGGGCAGAGCAAGCTGCACTTCCCGGCTCAGAGTTGCAAAGCCCAACAGGCTCCTCGTTCCACACCCCAAACCAGCAGCACCATCGTCCCACCGCACCGTGCCCTGCGAGAGGCGAAGCCAGCGCAGGTCCCATCCCACGTTGCCAGGGCTCGTTTCGCACATGGGCGTGTTTACGTCTCCCCGCGTTGGGGCCGCATCTGTGTTTATGTGCGCGCTTCCGTGCGTGTGCGTGTGGCTCCGTGTGTGTGGCGGGCTCTCTGGGCGTGTAGGGGTGTCTTTTCGCGTCGGGCTCGCAGCTAACCTCTTAGAAAATGAAAACAAGCCTGGAAGCCTGGCAGCTGTTCCCTGAGCCGGGCTCCAGCGCTGCTTCCAGACAGACGGTAACCGCAGGGCTGATGACCGAGCACACCCGCTTCCCTTCAGGCCTTCTTAATTGCGCCGTCAGATATTCTGAAACAAAGGAAATTAAAGGACTATACTGATAGCAATAAATATGTCACGGGAGCAACCAGAGGCACTCAGCTCCCTGGGTGTCTGGGAACCGGCGGCAGCAGCGGCAGTGGGAGAAGGGGCTCGTGGAGCCACTGGAGCCCGTGGGCGAGGGACCAGCCTTGGCCAGGACCTCACCGAAAGTTGGGTGGGCATTGGCAGCGCTGCTGACCCCGGGAGAGGCCTGGGAGAGCTCCAGCACAGACGCGGGCTGGCGATGGCCACATTGGATTTCTCATGGAAACTTGCGTAGGATCTTGCCAGGTTCCAGGACCTTTTTTTCCCTTGTCTTTGCCCAGATTTTCTCTAACCGGCTTCTCTGATTTCCTCCAGCTGCCTGCACGCGAGCACTGCGCGGCCGACGCCCGGAGCGAGCTGGGATGAGAGCTGCTGCTGTTGTCCCAGCGGGCTCGCGGCCGGTGGCATTCGGCTAGAGGTAACCGCTGGGCGCAGGCTCAGTTATCAACAAAGCGTGAGGGACAGCAAGGTGCCAGCACAGGCTTAGGGGCTGGGCTGGGCGAGGACCACCAAAATGATGTTTCAGGATGGGAGAGCGGTGGGAAGCTGGGCTGGTGCCAGCAGGTTTCAGAGCAGGGACGAGCGTGACCTGGCAGTGACGGTGGCAGCAGCTGGCAGGGCACAGGAACCTCTCCTCCCCCAGTCACCAGCTCGCGGGATGATTTGACCGCTTCACGAAAGACCTGACCCAGCCGTCACGGGAACCAGCCTGTCAGAACGGATGGGAAAGCCCAGCGCTTGCCTCGCCTGGAAAAGGTGGGGTAGGGGCTGCAGGGGCTGCAGCGGAGCAAGGCAGAGCAACCTGCTATCCATCAGTGGAGGATGGGATGAGAAACTCTGGGCTTTGACCACAGCCAGAGACCTTCAGAGGAACTTTCCCTGCAGCCAGGCTGGGGCTGTGCTGGGTTTGCTGCCACAGAAGGAGCCAGGACAGGGACACAGAGCTGCAGCTCCCGTGGAGGACCCACTTGCTGCAGCATCTCCAAGCACTGGTCCCAAATTCCACGGACTTTCTCCCAACCTCAACCTCGCAGCCGGGATGTGCAAGCAGTTTGGCTGAGAGCGGCTGGAGGTGAGAGCCGCTCGGAGATGTCCAGGGCGAGGGCTTGAATTCAGGCAGCAGGATGAGTTTGCTGGTCTAAATCCCTTCTGGGGCCGGAAGGTTTTTTTGGCTTCCTTACAGCAGTGTCCAGGCTATTGTGGGAAAGCACCGAGCACCAATCGCCAGTTTGCCTCCGCTAAAGGCAGTGTCACAAGGCTCGCAGAGAGACGCTGGGGAACCAAGTCATTTTTGGCTGAAATATATCTTTTCATAACCACAGGAGAGGAGAGAGCCAACTGGGCAGAAAACACAGGCAGGGCAGTTCCCTAGAAATATCCAAACTCCTCCAAAAAATAACCTGAGGTAATAGCTCTCTCCACCCAGCCCTCTCCAGCCCCGCACACGCCCGGCTGGATCCATCCCACTTCCATCTCCAAAATCCCCTCGCTTTCCCCACCTGGCTATTCCCTCTTTCGGGAGCAGTTCCTGCAACATTTCCTCAGGACTGGCCCAAAATGCAGCTGAGCTGCCCGCGCCCCCCCCCAGCACCCGAAGCCTT
>WEIS01047684.1:0-11181 GCA_013389965.1 Todus mexicanus
TTATTTATTTCTCTGTTTATTTACTTTAATGTAGTAGGGATATTTAACCCTGTGGGAATGTTTGCTGCTAGGGAGATGTTTGTATTTCTGAGCAGGGCTTGATTATTGACCTGTTCGATGTTAGAAAGTGCCATCTTACAACTTCTCGCCTCCTGTGTGGGTGCCTTTGAACATACTCAAAGATTTATTTAATGTCACATTACCAAATTCATTATTTTATGTATTTTACATCTGAATTTTAAAATTGTTCTTGTGAGATTTAAAAGACAAGCATTGCTTTATTCTGCTTTAAAAGGAAAAAATTCTCAGGGTAAGAAGTGACCTTAGATCTTGGCAGTCCCTAAATCAAGGAACTATGAGCTATGCAAAATGTTATGTAAATGGTACATACATAATTTCTTTCTCCTGTATTTTTGAAGCTTTTTTTTTTAAAGAAGATTAATGTTGTAGAAAATGCTACTACTAAGCAAAATTTTGAAAAAAACCTTAGTGTTCTAGTTCAAATTCAGAAGACCCTTTCTGAACAAAAAAAGCTGATTTTACAATAAAAAGAGTTTATTTTCCTACAGAACTGTTTCTGAAAAACACTGTAAATTAATGCTTCAGGTGGAAATTAGAAAAATAGTGTTGTTGTAACACTTCATTGTATTCATCATTTTGCTAAGTTAGTTTTAGACAAAGTGGTTTTAAAAAAAAAATAAATCAGGAGCTCTGTAGGCAGGCTTAGGATTTTTGAGCACCTCTAGTGTTAACTTCACAGCCACTTCTGGAGTTATAGAAGTTTTTGGAGGCAGCATGCATTCCAGGCTGCAGTTAGGGCCAGCGTGTGGTAAAGGCAAGATTTAACAAATATTTACTTGGGTTAGTGGTTCCTCCTTATGTAAGTAGTCTGACTTAGTTTATTGAGCTATTTTTGCGAGCAAGAGTGTTCTGACCACATGAAGATCTTCACCAACTTGCTGGTATGTAACTTCACTGGTCATGATCATCAGGCTGGACATTACTGCCTTGGGAAGGATGCACTACTGTGGCTTGCTGGTATGTCGGCAGCTTTGCTGATGTTTGCCACAAATCTAGAGCTGTTTAGGTAATTCTTTATGATACGTTACACTTGCATGGTGTGAGGTTTTTATTTAAACTTTTTAATAAAAGTAAATAATCAGAAATTCTGGAATGATTAAAAAAAAAAAAGAATTAGATTCTGATTAGGATAATTCTATATCCTTTGATAGTCTGGCAATCTGAATCAAGCCCGCCTGCTAAATGAGAGCATCAAAACATGTCAAAATGTTTTTCATATTTTATTAGGTCCTTTTGTGCTGTAATATTTAATCTGTGCTTCTAATGTTACATTTTATCCGATTTATTAAGAAGACAAACAAGAAACCGACTTTCCTAGCTCTGTTACTCTCAATTTAGAGAAAAAGAAACATAGTTTTTTCATCTTTGAATGTACAATCTTAAAGCCTGGAACAATTTAAATGTTTTTTTTTTAGATACTGTACGCCATTTACTAAAATATTTAGTGCTATTATGATAGTGTAAACCATTAGACTGCAATTACACTAACACAGCACAGAGACTAATAGTTCTATTGGAACACAACAGTGATGCATGATTGCCCCATTAGGATCAGAAGTCTTGAAGCAGCAAGGTTATTAAAAAAAATTAATCACTGTTACAGTCTTGATTTTGTTAGATTGTAATAAAAATATCTCTGTTATGGATATGACTACTACTGTGTCAACCTCTTTAAAAAGTATTAATCCAAGGAATTTTTGGGTTTTATGATTATGATACCTTTTGCCTTACTGCAGCTGGAAATCCCGAGCTTCATCTATACTTTCCCAAAAGTATTATTTAGGCAGCTTATAATGAGGTGTGTTTTCAGGACTTAAATGGTACTGTTTTTATGGGTATTTATGAGAACAGTGTGTTAAGGGTTACTAAGTCATGGTATTGTATAAATATTTCAAAAAATGTACAAACATACAGCAAATATATTAACAGAATTTCAAAGACAAGGATAGATGAAGGGTAGGAAGAAATGTTTGGTGGTTTTTGCTGTCTTGTTTAGCTTTTAAAGCATTTAATAAGAGAGTTTATATACACAGTCAAGTTTTCACAGCAATAGGAAAACAAGAAGCATTGTGAAGATGAAAAGGAGATGTAAAATCTTTAAAAATAGGATCAGGTACTTACAAGCTGCATTAGCACTAGTTATGACATCTAACTAGTAAAAAAGAAAACTGATTTCATTTCAAATAGCTAGCGTTTCTTTACATTTGTGTGTGTGGGTGTCAGCAGCATATCTGCCTGTGCTTAATATAATCAGAGAAGAGACTGCAAAATGACTGAACTAGTCACCACTGAGCTACTTGCTGGGGACCAAAACCTGCAGGTATTTGAAGATAATTCTCTCTCCAACAATTCATATATTGAAAAGTAAAGCAGGAAAAAAAAATCACTCTCAGCTGACAAATTCGTCTGAGAAACTCATTTAAAAGTTTAGAAAGAATTAATTTCTGAGGGTGGAAAGGAAGGCTGTGGGCTTGGGACTCTGCTGGCTTCCACAGGGGATAGCCCTACAACTGTTCATCTGTTCCAGTAACACCAGTTTCTTAAAGCTTACAGAGTACAGGATTCTTGATTCTGGTTCTGCAAATCATGTAAGGTCAGTTAAAAAAAAGTATTTGGAAATATGAGTGTTGAAGGAACCTACTTGAAAGAGCTGGAAAACTTCAGTCTCTTCCTCCACAAATTCTATTTAAAGAGTCCCAGGCAGAGTATCTCTGCATATACAACAGACAGACTTGTGATGTTTTCTCTGTATTTCAGAGACGTTGGATGTTATCTTTCCCCTTGTTTGTAATGCTTTCTAACAAGGCTCACCTGCCCTTGTGCAATTGTCTCTTATCTAGATAATCTGGAAGAACTGCTGTATAAAATGAAACAGTGAAAGTGCTGTCTAAAATGCTTTAAGTTGCCTGTTAGCAAATGAATGTAAGAGTTTAGTCCAGCCTTTTAGGGTAGATCTGGTTCCTCCCCTGTACTGTATAGAAGCACTGATAACATTTATTTTAACTCAAGTATGGAGTAAATCTGTACTTTGACAAGTGGCTCTAGATGTCTGTACCTTGGCTGTCTCCTATGGCTGTTGTACACAATGCCTGTTGCTGGGTTTTGAGCTCTTTTCTTAACTGACCTGTTACGTTTTGCTGTTTAAAATGAACTCTGTCTTTGAACAATATCTTTCTGAAGTTTGATCTTTTGTGGTACTCTTTGCAGTTTGGTTTGTTTGTTGTGTGGATTTTTTGTTGTCTTTTTTTTTGTTGACTGGTTTATTTTAATATAATTTAATGTTATGTTATGTCATTATTTTTTCTTCCTGGTGTTCTAGAGGAATGAGACAGATATGTCTTCAGGGCACTCACCAACTGTTGATTGCGTTGCTGTGTTTTAACCACATTTGGTAATGTGAGACAGAGTTTCAAAGATACTAAGTTTTGTGGAGTGCAACTACATAAATGCTGCATGACTGCTCACCGTGAACTGAACGTTAGAAAGATGTTACACATGCCTGATGGAGAAATCTTTAAGATACCAGAAAAAGAGAAGGCACCAAGCTGCAGGCAGCTCAGCTCTTAGTGATGCTGCTGGTGCTTGCCCTTGGCTGGGCTGTAGGTCAGACCAGTGCCCCTTCTCTCAACTGCTGCTGTGCCTTGTGCGGCATCTGCATTGGGACCAGTGTCTCAGGCAGCAGTTAGAGCTCGTTCTGTGCATCCTTCCCAAACACAGCTGGGGAGAGGGCATTTGCTGCTCAGGGGCATGCATTGGCCTGACCTTAGGGCCACATGCCTCTCGAAACTTCTCCCTTATGTGACACAGTTCTGTGCTCCTGCCGGCATGTGTGGGATCCTTCCCAGGCTCTGCACNACATACATTGCACAAAGCTCACATGAGAAATATTGAACATGAAGTGAATATAGGAGTCCTACCCCATCTTAAATGCTTCGTTGGTTTTATGACAACAATTTCCCATTCAGTGGACCTACCTTCAGAAGAAATACTTGTAGATGAAATTTCATGGATGAAGGTAAAATAAGCAAAATGTACCTTTATTCTCTGACGATTCTGAAATCTAAACCAATATTATTTCCTGTGTGAACAAACAGAAAAAATGTTACTAAAGTAGCTGGTACATGACTGCACATTTTTCAATGTGATTTTTGTTTATTACTAACTGAAACAGGAACTGTGGCATTGGAAAGGAGAAATCTTTGTGTCCAGACAGTAAGAAAGATACAGATTGCATCAGTCTCTTTCCCTCTTGTGATTTTTATTCATTTGCAGACTAAATCCTCCGGTATTTGTGTGTTCAGAGTTTCACATGGAGCACTTCAACACAATGTGTCTGCTTTGGGGAGTGGGAGGAATGGTGCACTTTTAACAAGTGTCCTTGAGGTGCAGAACAACAGGAAGGCACATGGCAGTGCTGCCTCCTTTGTTTATGCATATAGAGTGCAAGGTAACCCACACTGGGGACTGCCGTGGGAGAAGGTGCAGTGGTGTCACGGCGCTCTGAAAGTTCAATGAAAACAATGAAGGACGTGCAGCTTTTCTGTATCTGCTCTGCATAATGGTGGCTTTATTTTTTATTTTATATTTTTATATTTTTAGTTTTTTTACGGTGCTTGACCATTCTGTCATCCTGGGATTTGGTGAAGGACATGGAAAACAAGAGTATTTGCTATACCTACTTCCTGCTCATAGTCTGGAAATGGAACAAGTCAGAAAGAAATGTAGCTTTTTGGATAATTAAAAATCCATTTTCATTAAAAGCCAAGTATTGCACTGACATATTTATATGTTCATCCGCTGTCTGTCTATGCCTTACAGATAGAGTGAAAAGAGAGCCTTTTCATAACTGTTTTAAAGCCTAAATGAAAGAAAAGCATTTTATTTACCTTGAATTACATGGTGTACTTGTTTGCTTTTTTCATAGTGTATTGGATGGCAATTACTCTGCATTTTTTCTTCACCACCAGTTCCTTTTGTCCTACGTATCTATCATTTGTTTTTATATCTATCTTCCACCTATCTGCCTATTTCCTCTTTGTGCTTAGAGTTGGTTGCAAATTATATTTGTGATGCAGGGAGCTTTCAATCTGACTGTCTTGATATTATTTTATGCAAGCGTGACTACTGCAAAAATTGGCTTTACTGCTTCTTTTGTGTTATTGATTCAAGCCCATTTCAGAATTAACTTGTTTGGAATGATCTGGCAATGTGCGCCCCAGGTTCTCTCAGGAAAAATTCATATCTCATAACTAAATGCAATAAAGTGTTCAAATATATCTAAACACAGTTATATTTTGAATTTAGATGAAAACCTTATGGAGTCAATCAAATATACAAGGCATGTGTAAGTTTTCGTTCTAGGCTTACAAGTACTGTATTGCAGAAAAAAAGTATTCAGAGACCAACTTTTTCCTAGAGGTCTGTCCCTTATGTATGCTTTATGAAATGCTTAATCACATCATTCATGTTTCCATCTTGAATTGGATGGACATAATTTTGACATTTTGACTGTAGGACTGTATCTGTAATTTGAGATTATTGCCTTAATTCATTTAGGGATTTGGTCTTTCAAATTCTAGTGTAATGTTTGTCCTCATGGTTAGGTAGAAATAGCTGTCTGTTGACAGTCAGTGGAAAGTGATCTGTAGAAATAAATCTTTTTTCATTAATGGCTTGACTGGTGGATTTTGAACTTTCTGTTACAAACAGAGAAGATGAAATACTAGTACAAACAGGGAAATTTATAAACATCAGTTAATTGTAACATTAAAATGTGCAGATGTCAGCAATTGTTAACTAACATCAGATCTCAGTCATTAATATCTTTAACCGACTAATAAAAGCTCCATGCAGAGGATGCCAACAAAGAAGACAGCACCTTGTGAGGTGCAGGTTTCAGGTGTGGTAGTGTGCCTTGTGCTGGTGCCGGAGACCAGGGAGCCTACTGGCAGCTGCACGGCTCGCACCCACCTCCCTGCTGCTGCTCGCTGCCCTGGGACCCCAGGGGAGGCCAAAGCTACGCTTCCCTCAGGGAGTGGAGCGGGGGTTTTTTTGCCTTTTATTTTGGGGAAAAAAAAAAAAAAAAAAGCTGTATGCCAGCTACTCTTTAAAATGCTTTGGCAGTCATGGATCTGGAATACAAGCTATTCCTTTTTGTTTCCCTTTGTAGCCTTTTTTCCTGACTGGTGTCTCTTAGTTCTTTACTAATCTTTTTATTGTCTTTCAGAGTATAGAGTCTTTCCTGAGTGTGTATATTAAATGTGTGGAGAGGAAAAAGCTACCTAGCGTGAGTACAAAACAGATTCACGTATATCCTGAGATGAGAGCATTATGGATAAAGAACTATTACAATTCTTCCTGCATTCACATTTCCGTCTACTTAGGAGATATATACGTGTTCCTTGTTAGCAATGATGTTATAATGCAAAAGCTAAAGTTTTCATATTGGAGGAAACATATATTGTTAAATGAGCTGAGAACATTCTCCCAAGGGTTAGCATTTCTCTTGTATGTGTGAAATCCTACTGAAATAAATGGCCCTATTATTTTAATTGGATCTTTTGGTATTAGAACATCTTTCTTTGTACTGCAGTTAAGAACCTTCTTTCCTTTCCTCCCCTGAAAATGTGAAATGAACAAACACGGGCAATGCATTAAAACATTTATGACTTCAGCGGTAGAAGACTACACCAATATACATAGATACACATGCACATATATAAATTAAATTCATATTTTATGACATAGCCTTCCCTCTCTCTGAAAATATAAAATTGGATTTTGACTTCTAAACCAGGTATGATTAAAATTTTGCCTTTTCCTTTTGACTAATAACTTGTTTACAATACTAATAATGACCAAAATGCTTTAAAAAACATGAAAAAAGCTATGATTCTTTAATCAAAACGTAGTAGAATTTTTTCAGAAAGGATTGTATCTGTTTAATAAACCCACATTAACTCTAACACTCCTAACAGTTGTGAATACACTTCAGCTCTTCAAATACTCGGACTATATGCTTAATTTACTCCTATGAATAAGGGATTATACAATAGAATAGATTAAACTTCCATAGGCCAGTCTAATCTGTTTTGTAGAAGATCACAGAAGTGAGTGAGGAACTCTCTTTATCATGTTGTGATCAAAAGCACAATAAGGTAGAAAATTTGCTGTGAGTAGAGGCTTGAAAACTAATTTGTTGGTATGTTTGTTTCCTCTCTTTTCTGCAGCTGTTCAATTACGAACTGTTACTGCTGGTCAGAAAACCAAATATCTATTCTCTAGGGTAGCTACGTTGTACTCCAATGTTTGAAGATTTGTTTTCTTTTATAATTGGAATGAAATATAGATTTATTTTTTTAAGGAATTCTTCCAAGGCTCCATCTGAATAATAGCTGAACAGGCTCATATATGTATGCACTCTGTTTTATATATCAATACAGTAATGATATAAAGCTGAAAACAAGATTAATTCCAATTACAGAGACAATATTTTTTTTAATCATGCAGAAAAGATCAAGTAACGATTTGTTACGAGCAAAATCAGAAAGTTATAGAGTTTATTGTTTTTTCTTATTTGCTTGTTTTCTAGGTCTGTTTAAGTTTTATAAGAACAAATAAGCTGGGGGGGTGGGGGGGGAGGAGTAGAGGAAATGCTTGTAGACCAATTGGTTAGCAAAACTTGGATAATGGCCCTTTTAGAAGTCACCAAATATTGCTGTTCAGCCCTTCAGTGAGGGAGGACCCTGTGGCCTTGTGTGGGTCGAGGATGGCTCAGCCAAGCTTTGGCAGCTCTAAGGTAGGATGGGAACCTTTGCAGGCACCAGTGTTTCTCATGGCTTGTGAAGGGATGCTGGCTTCATTTATTGTCATTGTGTGCGTGTATAACAAAATATCAGCTGATCATCTGCTGATTACCTCGGAGAAGAAAATACAGCTGCAGTGACAAGCACCGGATTGTCCTGGTTTGGGTGTTTACCCTCTCAGTGAAAATTATGGATTTCATTTTTCATCTCTTCACACAGGTCAATCCACTGTTTTGAGCAAATTAACAAGATAACTTGCTCCTTACAAAGCAGGTCAGTATTGCTCTGGCATAAATTGCAGTAGCTTTCTGGGAATTAGTGCTGCTTTCCCAGTTCACTTCACCAGCAACCGGTTCCAGTGTATGCAAACCTGCTGGTTGGTGCTGCTCTCACTGTGTGCCAAGCGCTGCCTGTCTCGAGCCACTGTCTTCAGGGTGGTGGTGCCAAAGCATGGGGTGCCTTGCATCACCTAAGCCTTGGCACAGCTCATCAGAGCAAACAGCGTCTTGCAGCTGTTTTCATAACAACACACTTGTTAGAAGATAAATATTTGCTCCACTTTCACAACTGTCATTTTGCTAAGAATGAATTGATATTAATGGTTTTCCTCTCTTTGTGTTTGAGAGCTTTTTAAAAATAACCCAGAAGTGTTTATGGGAACAATGCATCTTCTGGGACCATTGCAGCTGACTGTGCCCTACTGTGGAGTATGCTGGTGAGGAGCAGGAGCTGATAAAAAGCGCTCTGATTTTGGTTAAAAGGTAGATCAGATTCTGCTCTGCTCTGTAGAGCAGTCTGGGTAACAGCTATATTGATGGGTCTGGGAGCAACGAGCACAGTGAGTGGTGGGAGAGCAGGGCAAGAAGGAGCATAGCTTCAGGTGAGCCTTTGCTGGCAACCTCTGCCACCAAAAGCAAATGTGCGCTTGGCTAGACATTTCTTAATTTTGGGCTGTTTTGTAATGGGTAATTGTGGATAAATATGTAAGGGATGGTTATTAAAGACTGTGAATTCTAATCTTAAGAAATCTGTTGCTTCAAAACTCCTGGAATTCAACCAGTAGTATTTTTGTCATACTTGTAATTAGATTTTTAACAGAGGAAAGTTTTCTTGTGGGAGGGAGCTTTTGGATATTTGCTGATGGTTTTCTATCTCAGATGTGTGAACAAAGGCTCGTAGAAAGCAGGCCAGAATTTCAACCATAGCAGCTTTAGCAACTGTGGTAACTACCGTCCTACAGCATATTATTAGCTCAGCTATATTTTCTTACCTTGATCCATTCTGCTAGCAGGACACACCGATATCCAAAGCCAAAATGTCTTTTTCTGCTCTGTTTGTATTCTTTTTATATTGTGTCCGCTAATGTAGCATCTGTGTGCCATAAACACAGACGTAATTTGTCACCATAAGTGAAACAAGTGTTTGGCACCAATGCAAATAAGGGACCAAACAAAACACAATTACCAGCACAAGACCTTTTGATAGAGCTGAGTGCTGTCACAGTTGTCATTGCGACCCATTCAAAGCAGAGACTACTGAAGTGTTTGAGTCCTTTTTAAACTGTAGTCCGTCTTCCAAGCATTATGAAAAGTCTCTTATCTATCAGCTGTTAATCCAGAGTGACAGGGTACAAGAGCAACTCTGGAGCAAAATCAGCCCTGGGGAGCAGGAACAGTTGAGCTGACCCTTGCTGCTAAGCAGGCAGTAGTATTTTGCCACTAGTTCAGTGGAAGAAAAATGTGTAAACTGGAGAAAAAATTAATGACAGTAGAAAAATATGTTCATTTTAAAGAAGTGGAGCTTTACAGTCTGTTTGTGTTTACATTGAATAGATGACTTACGTAAAGATCAAAGGAAAAGATTTTCTGTCTTTCTGCCTCTTTCTTGTCTTGCTGCTTTTTTTGTGTGTTTGGGTTTTGTTGGTTGGTTGTTTTTTGTTGTTGATTTTTTTTTCTAAATCCTGGAAACACTTTTAATGCTGGGGAGTGGCTGTTTGTTCTGCAGGACTTTTTGCTGTAGATCTTGCAAAAGACAGAGAAATTTGGAGAAAAACAGATCTTTGTCTTTGGCAGTCTCTCTGTGCATCCTGTGTAAATACTTTCTGAAGATGGGCTGTGGCATTTGTGTAATTTGATATACACAATGAGCTAAGTGAATACTGACCAGCTGAGGAAGGTGAATGAAAAGGGCACAGATCAATGTGATAATGATTAATTTGCTTAATGTCAGTCTTATGCTTTTAAATTTGCTCATAGAGAATTTTCCAATTGTGTTAGGACTGCTGCAAGAACTCCAGGATAAAGAGGATGTATTCGAATTGATGAACTGTATAATATGCATGATGGCCATCTTTCGCTCATTTCTATGTATCAGGTTTTATATAGGCTGAGCCTGTAACAAACTGAAAAAACTGTGCTTGGTCTGGGGGGTCTCTTTGCATACAGTTAGAACCAGCCTGAAGGATGCTATGCAATTAGGCTGGTAAATCAATATGTTGATATAATATAGTGAGATCATGTAACATTAATCTTGCTAGAATCTAAATATGCCTTCTTTAGCACCCAATGACTCTATCAACTGAACAAAAGAGTTCTTTATTTAATAATTAGCCTGCTATTTGTATTGCTAGTCTAACCACTAGAGAGAAACAAGGCCATGTACCTAAGCTAGTAGATGTCGTTGAATATTGACTTCAGTGTTGATGTAGTTGGAGGTTGGGGGGTGTTGTGGTCTTTTAAAAAAAATAAATAAAAATTGTGTTTTAATTTAACAAATTAAGAAAAAAAGTAAATTTTCATCCTTTCAGGACTTATTGTGAACACAAAGCGTGGCGTCAAATGGGAGTAACAATACAGAGTGAGGAGTGCCGGGTGGGCAACAATAGGGATGAGAGCTGAAGGGCAGTACAATTTACTTTGCAAAAATCAAATGGGTATAAGGGTAGTAATGAATTTCTGTGGCAAATGTTTGAGTTTTGAGACCACATTTAAAATCTGTCCTGCAAATATGCTCCTTCCAAGAAGTCTGAAAAATGACGAATATTATTTTCCTAGACCAGGTGCAGAGGTACTCTTTGTTCTTGACATATATCCATGCCAAATTTTTCTTTGGAGTAGAGTGTGTGTCTTTTTCTTTATCTACTTTTTGATGGAGCTTGTTGAAAGTTCGCATTGTGAATATTTTAGGGGCTGGACAAGGTGTGAGAACAGGAGGAGAGAAGTATTGTAGTAGAGGTGTGTGTTGAATCACAGAATAACAGGGTTTTGAAGTGACCTCGGGAGATCATCTAATCCAA
>WEIS01047684.1:11304-32305 GCA_013389965.1 Todus mexicanus
GCTGTAGATCTTGCAAAAGACAGAGAAATTTGGAGAAAAACAGATCTTTGTCTTTGGCAGTCTCTCTGTGCATCCTGTGTAAATACTTTCTGAAGATGGGCTGTGGCATTTGTGTAATTTGATATACACAATGAGCTAAGTGAATACTGACCAGCTGAGGAAGGTGAATGAAAAGGGCACAGATCAATGTGATAATGATTAATTTGCTTAATGTCAGTCTTATGCTTTTAAATTTGCTCATAGAGAATTTTCCAATTGTGTTAGGACTGCTGCAAGAACTCCAGGATAAAGAGGATGTATTCGAATTGATGAACTGTATAATATGCATGATGGCCATCTTTCGCTCATTTCTATGTATCAGGTTTTATATAGGCTGAGCCTGTAACAAACTGAAAAAACTGTGCTTGGTCTGGGGGGTCTCTTTGCATACAGTTAGAACCAGCCTGAAGGATGCTATGCAATTAGGCTGGTAAATCAATATGTTGATATAATATAGTGAGATCATGTAACATTAATCTTGCTAGAATCTAAATATGCCTTCTTTAGCACCCAATGACTCTATCAACTGAACAAAAGAGTTCTTTATTTAATAATTAGCCTGCTATTTGTATTGCTAGTCTAACCACTAGAGAGAAACAAGGCCATGTACCTAAGCTAGTAGATGTCGTTGAATATTGACTTCAGTGTTGATGTAGTTGGAGGTTGGGGGGTGTTGTGGTCTTTTAAAAAAAATAAATAAAAATTGTGTTTTAATTTAACAAATTAAGAAAAAAAGTAAATTTTCATCCTTTCAGGACTTATTGTGAACACAAAGCGTGGCGTCAAATGGGAGTAACAATACAGAGTGAGGAGTGCCGGGTGGGCAACAATAGGGATGAGAGCTGAAGGGCAGTACAATTTACTTTGCAAAAATCAAATGGGTATAAGGGTAGTAATGAATTTCTGTGGCAAATGTTTGAGTTTTGAGACCACATTTAAAATCTGTCCTGCAAATATGCTCCTTCCAAGAAGTCTGAAAAATGACGAATATTATTTTCCTAGACCAGGTGCAGAGGTACTCTTTGTTCTTGACATATATCCATGCCAAATTTTTCTTTGGAGTAGAGTGTGTGTCTTTTTCTTTATCTACTTTTTGATGGAGCTTGTTGAAAGTTCGCATTGTGAATATTTTAGGGGCTGGACAAGGTGTGAGAACAGGAGGAGAGAAGTATTGTAGTAGAGGTGTGTGTTGAATCACAGAATAACAGGGTTTTGAAGTGACCTCGGGAGATCATCTAATCCAAGTTGTTAAAGCCTAGATCGGGTTACACAGGTACATGTCCAGGCAGGTGTTGAAAGTCTCCCAAGAAGGAATCTCCATAAACTCTCTGGACAGCCTGTTCCAGTGCTTTGTTGCCCTCACAGGAAAGATTTCCCCCTTATATTTAGGTGGAACTTCCTATGTTTTAGTTTGTGCCCATTGCCCCTTGTCTTGATGCTGAGCATCACTGAAAAGACTGGATCCATCCTCTTGACACCCACTCTTTAGATAATTATAAGCATTGATAAGATTGCCCTTTCAGTCTTCTTCAGGCTAAACAGCTCCAAGTATCTCAGCCTTTCCTCTTCAGAGAGATGCTCCAGTGACCTAATCATCTTTGTAGTCCTCCACTGGATTCTTCCAGGAGTTCCCTGTCTCTGTCGAACTGGGAAGCCCAGAACTGAAAATAATACTGCAGATGTGGCCTCACTAGGGCTGAATAGAGAAGGAGGAGAATGTCCCTTGACCTGCTGGTCACGCTCTTCTCAATGCGCCCGTGTCAAGCCACACAATGTGTGGAGAAAGAAAATAAGTGCCAAAATGTAGGAGCGTAGTCTTGAGGAAGGGCCATTTTGGGTTATTGTGTTCAGATGCAGCTGGGTCACACAGCATTTTGGGCTGGAAGAGATAGGGAAGCCTCTTCTCTACTCCCTCATGAGCTGCTAAACATGCACCCACAGTGCACTTGGGCCCTGCTATATGTATTGCAGGTGATGCACAGGTGCCTTTAAATCCTGACATCAAATCTGAAGAACTTCAACTAGTTAAAGGTCACCTGGATGAAGAAGGACTGGAGGAGCACTGAGGAAACAAATGAAGCCACAGGTATTGTAAATACTGGGAGATTGAATAGGGGCCAGGCATTGAGTTGCACCAGGGTCTCTGAAGGTCACATAGAGATGTTTAGCTTCTCCTGGAGAGCACGGGGACCCACTGCCCATTTGCTGATATAGCCAAGTGTACCTTGCAGGATGCAAGTGCAGCCTGCTGGGTGTACCCAGGCTAGTCCTGCAGGAGCTACTTGCAGGAAGAGATCTTGTGGAAGATGGCAGTCCTGAGTGTTACGCACTGGCTGGGCTCCCCTAGCTCTCACCAGGCACAAATTCATTGTTTTCTGCCAGTTTAGGGACCAGGAACCCAGAAGATGGAGGAAGGCACACAGTGGTTAGGTATCCACCGCCACAGAGCAGGTAATGGGCAACAGGAGAGTTGGGACACACCTTAATGAAAACTGGAATGTAAGGAGTGATCACAGCCCTGCAGGTATGTACAATCTGCATCTCAAGCAGCCACTGTGAAACTTATAAACCAAATCCTGCTCTTGTCAAAGTTGGTTAAATTTTGAGCCAGGTGAATCGATAAGGTCTCAATAAATGTTTTAAAGATAAATTGTTGAAACTTTTCAGTAAAGCGCAAGAGTTCAGCTTGCATTATCTTTTCAACAGTGGTATGCAGCTGAGTTGTCTTGTTACGGAATATCTAGTATGAACATTTTCATTTAAAAGACTTTCTATTTGGCTTCTGATTTTTATTTCTGTCTACTTGGCCATTGCATTTTTTTACTCTTTTCATCTAATATCCAGATTGGTGACATGGGCAAGAAAAATCAGCAGAGATAGAAAATTAGATTTCCTAGGCATGCATAAGGTACTCTAGAGAGTCAAATTTGTAGACTTATATCCCTGAAATGTTACTTAAATATACCATATCACACAGTGAGAGCTTTGAACTTGGTTTAATAGGGAACAGGATGGATTTCTGAGCACAGGGTTTCAACTAAGCTGAGGTGTTTGTGGTTCTTGATAAACTGTTGAGGAAAAGGTGGGAGTTCTGCTCTCCGGGGCCTTCTCTGTACTCAGACCTCACCCAGTGGCAGCTTTCCATGAAGGAGACAATTCTGCAAGAGAGTGTGGTTTTTTCAGGAAACCTATCTCTGCTTTGCCTGGGCTGCCATGGGCTGCCAAAATGTAATGGCGGTGCAGGGGATCTCACTTTCTGTGGAAGTAGATAAATGATGTATTTATTTGATTATTATTTTTTTAGCAGTACATTGACTCTGTGAATATGTTAGAGCTATATAGCCCATTCATTTCCCTTACTGAAAGTACATTTTGGAAATTTATTTTTTTATGCCCAGCATTTGTGCTTAGAAGCATATCTCCACCTATCCCAGACACAGTTAAGACAATATGTTGATGAGTCAGACTTGCCCCCTCAAAGCAGAAGGATACTACTATCATTTTTATGTTTCATGATATGCACGTGACTAGTTTTTAACTTGAAAGTGCCCTCTTACAAAAAATCCTGTATCTTATTCAATAGTGATTTTGTTTCATTGTGGAGTGTCATTTTCCTCTTTCTTCCTTCTTTCCAACTCCTTTTTCCCACCTTTCTTCTTCTTTCTTTTCTTTGTTCTACACTCTTTTCATATTTTGTATAGATTTCCCTCCCCTACGACATTTTTACCATTTTAAAGTATAAAATAGGGCCTCTCTTCTCCTTCTGCAGCTGAGACCCCATCCCCTGCTGTACCAAATTGACACTTCTGTGAGCAGTGTCTCCAGTCAGTCACTCGAAGGCTGCTGCTTTCAGAAGTGTTGATTTAGTGCAGCAGGAGATGATGTGCCAGCTGTAAATCAGACAAAAAATAATAATAATACCCTCCCTCCCCCAAGAAAAGTCTTATAATAAGTGGGGGATAGGGAGAAAAGGTAGGAAGGAGAGGAAGGTAGGAAGGGATCAGGCACGGGGAAGGAGGGGACCAGAGGTCTCTGAGGGGCTGTGGAGCACCAAGATAAGTGGGAGAGAGGCCCATGAGCAAACGCTTCTCGTCCTTATCCCCAACCTCACTGCTTACAAGAAAATCCTGTGACTCATAATGCAGAGCAGCAGTGCCTCAGCGCTCTGAGGTTTTGTGTTTCTACCAAACTGGAGAGTTATTTTGGGATAAAATCCTGGCGGCAGGGGGTGAAGACTTGAAAATCTGATTTAAGGGAGTGAGGAGCATCTGTGTACTAGAGTTACTTAGAAAATACATTTTTTTGGACACCAGGATATTTGCTCATTTCATTTTTAAATTACGTATTGTATTGTCCATGGGTGTATAGGCTGAATTTCTTAGAAATATGCAATGTATATTGGAAATATAGAAGTAGATTGTTATTTAAAGCACATGAATGGAGAGTTCTTTCTAAACAACCCTGATTTACCCTCAGTATTGTTCCTAAAGGAAATAGGGAAATACTTCCTAAAGTAAGTTCAGTGTCTTTGTTTGCTTGTTCTTTGTTGTTGTGTATGAGTCAATACATCGGACGGAAATATTCATTAACACTGTTCAGTGTCAGGTGGATTAAACTAAAAAGGAGTTAGTGCAGCAAAATGTGAGGTTTTGACCAGTGATCAAGATAGTATCTCTAAACTGATGTAGTCTGTCTTTATCAGTGGAAGACTGGAAAGGTACTAATAGTTGTGTAACAAACAATCATGTTTGTTTAAATTTGATTATACATGACATTTGCCAAGTTTGTGTTGAGAGTGTGGAAAATTTCAAAGACACTTCGGAAGCCATTTTCTTATAAGTTTAAAGTAGGCCTTAGGTTTGGGTTGTCTTTAAATTAATGGGAAATGAGGACATAATTAAAATTAAGCATGTATTTGAAAAACAGTAGGTTGAAGTCATTGGGAAAAATTTCCATTGTCTAGAAAGTATCTGCTTTTCAGCATTTAAAGACATGCTTTGTAAGACGCTTTCACGATGATCATCTTTGTAATCTTGTTGTTCATCATATTAATTGAAGAAGCTCCTTTCTGATAACCTTTGGCTGTTCAGGTTGTGTTTCCAAAGCATCAAAGGCTGAAGAAACTTAGAAAGAGAAAAGACATAATAGATCATTCAGTCCATTTTTCTGCCAATGTGGGATTATTTCACAGAGAACATTTTTTAGTGTTAGGTCAACTTTAGTTTTTAAAATCCCAAGTGAAAGCTTCCATATCTCTTCTCGGAAGACTATTTCACAGGCTAATACATCTCGCTGTCAGGAAGATTTTCCTGATACTCTATTGAGCTTAAGCTTTTTATTTCCATTATTTCTAGTTATATCCTTGTCCCTTGATGGCTTTACACACTTCAAATACTTATAGATTGTTATAGTTTTCTCTTAAGAAGTTGTTCTTGAAACTTTCTTCAGTTCCTCGACATCTTTTTGGTTTTGAAAAACCCATGTAATATGTTGTAAACTGAGAACTACATTTACTATCAAACCATACTATAGGCAGATGCTCACCACAGCATTTTCTTTCAGTCCTTTTTCTCAGTGTCCAACAAACATAGAAGATTCTAGCTAAAAGAAATCTGATAAGTAGCATATTTTCATCACTGGTTTGAGAAAAGTCACTTTATTTCTGCTTCTTGATGCACAGTTCTGGCTGTTGTGAATGAGGGCCCCTGGCTGCTACTTGGTTCTTTATCTCCTACCTCTTGGTGCTCTGCTCCACAGAAAGCTTGTGTCCTTCTTAGTTTTTGTACTTTGTTGTGTGTACTTCACATAAAAATGACTTCGTTCAGCAAGTGCTGTGGTCAGGCCTCAGAGTATTTCCAGAGAAACAGAAGGCAAGAGGACGGTGATGCTGTACTGTAGTCTGAGATCTGATTTGGGAGTCCTGGGTTGAATTTTAGTTCCTTACTTAGAGGAAATTAAAACATGCCTATACAGGCAAACGTAGAGAGTTGTAAGAAGTTCTCAGGTGGACTTAGTACTGTGGACTAGTCCTGTGTTTGCATATTTCAGGGCTGCAGAAGAGAGGCCAGCCCGTGCCAGGTCTGAGCTCTGATGCTTTCTGAGCTCAATACAATGCATGTTTTCACAGCTGAGTCTAGTGGTCGTAGAGGTCCCAGAGATACCATCACCCCACAGCTACCCTGTGTGTGGGCTTTGAAATCAACCAGGGCACTTTTGGGTGTCCTGTCCTGAAGTGTACCTGAGGGCATCTCCATTGGGTAGCACAGGAGCAGCTCAGGAAGGTTTTGGAGAGATAGTGTAGTTTGGGCACTTGTGGCAGAGTCACAAGGCAGAAAGTAGTGTTTTTCTACTGAAAGATCTTGAGCTTTTCCTGAGAATTTTTCAGACTGTTAGACACCCCGTGCTTGTCTGATTGTTCTCCCAGAATCAATAGTTAAACTCACATTGATTTCTGCTGGCAGGCAATGCTTAGGATTCCAGCTGTATCGCTGGTTTGAGATCTCCACATTTAACAGAGGCTTATCTGCCACAGCTAGCTACTGCCTTCTGAGGTTTTGAGCACAGTGTATCCCCGAAAAACATGCAGGGTGGAAACACCACATCAGATGCCCTCATAGCCTTTGTAGGTGCTACTAGCTACCATGCTGCTGTTTCTCCATCTGCTTCACCAGGAAAGCCTTTTCCTGGTGTCTTACTCCCAGGTCTGTATCTCTAAAATGGCAGCTTTCTGCTGTCCTCTTCCTTTTGACTATTCCAAAGCATTTTCCCTAGGTCTTTTAGCTGGTATTTGCCTAAGGTAATTTTTACTTTATTCCTTTGTGCGTCTAATTTCTGGACACTGTTATGTATACTTTCTACTTTACTTATGTTTGCAGTGCTTTCTAGATTCACATCTTCCACAGCTCTTGACAATGAGGTTTACTGCCTAGTACAGATGAGTCAGTGCATTTATTTCTATATTTAATCTTAGAGAGTTGATTTTCAACTATATTTCTAAAACAGGTATAAAGAATAATATTTACTAGCAAGTTTTCCTTAGCTTGCTGTCATTGAGAAGTAGAATAAAAAGAGTAATGATATTGCACTTCTGCTGACTACTCTGCTTGACTGATTCACAGGGTATTTGCTCTTAACATGTTGTAAGAGTTAAAAAAAAAAAGTGCCAAACTTTTTTTTTTGGCACCCAGCTACAGTAGATCCTGTTAGAAGAAACATATGGCCTCACACTAACAGTGTTAAAGCACTGCTAAAGTATTGCATGCATGACATTGACAAATTTCCTCCAGGCTTTTTGTTTTCTGTGCTATTAAGCATTCAAAGTCCAGTATTTCATTACCACTGATGATACGGAAAACCTTATTGACATTCTATCCATCTGTTCATAACATGCATTATTAAATGTGAAGCAACTAGTAGGTAGGAGTGCACTTGCCAGCTGTACAATGAATTCACAGCAGTTTTGTGCCCTCTATAAATTTTCTAGTATTTCAGTTTCTCAACATAATTTGCAATGGGGATTTCATTTTTTTTTTTTTTAATTTTATTTTGGTGCTGCACATTGTACAGAGAAAAGTTGTTTCAAAAGAATTCTCTATTTTGTTATCCTTAATGTGCAATCTTTAGATACAGTTTCAAAAAGGCCAGGAGTCTCTTAACATACAAGGACTGCTTCTGATATCAGGTCTCACTAAACACAATTTGGTTTCTCTTTTTTCAGTTTGTTTTTGTCTCTTAAGAGCAAACCTGCTGCATTACTCGTGAACAGGACAATGGGGCCCCAATGAGTCACCCTATTCATATATTTTTGGAACCCACTGGAATTGGTTTGACTATTTACAGATTATAACAGTTGGTAGTTGAATGTTTTATTTTCATTCCCAGTTGGTACAATATGTTCACAGCTGATGCTAATGGCTTGCCCATTTGATATCACATATGGTCCACTATTTGGGTCTCCTAAAGCTTTCTTCTGTGGTCAGGTTGCTTTACAACTTCCATGTTTAGGTTTATTATGTCTGCTGGGAAGATGACTATGAAACTCTGAAAATTGACAGCTGAAGAGAAAATCAGCAATTCTATTGATAAACATTCAAAGAATTTGAGTCAAAGTGTCCAAGAAAGAATACTTTACATAAAATTGACTACACAAAAATGCCTTGGTAGATCACCTGAAAAATTAAAAGAAATGTCTTTCCTTGTCTTTGAAGCTGTGATTGAGTTACCTTCCAGTGTCTTAGCACTATTGAGCGTTATCAGGACTACTTCCAGTGTGTATTCAGTTGCATTGGAAAACAATGTATGCAGAACTTGTATTGCTCAAATTATTACATGCATTTTTATTTGGATACTGCATTTCTGGTAACGTTTTATGAAATCAAATGACCTGAAAAAGCAAAGTAATTTTACTTTTGGTTTCTAGAGCTAAATCATAGGAAAAATGAACTAAACAAATATGGGAACAAAAATTAAAATTACAAGCCTATCTGAAGTTCTTATCCTATGATACACAAGTGTTTATACTGACTCTAAAACATAACTGATAAAGCCACAATCTCATAAAAAGATTATTTCCAAAACTATTGCCTTACCCTCTGAGAGCTGAAATTCTCATTTATTCATGGGAGTAGATCATAATAGCTCTAATTCCCTGAGAAGTGGGCATTGTATGATAATTGAGCAAGCTAGTACATTAATTGTCCTCCACTTCACCTCTAGATGTTTAACTCCTTATCTAGTCAACCAGGAAGCAATAATGCTCACTTATTTGTGCCTTACTGTTCAAATAATTTTTCTAACTGGGTAATTTATTTGGAATAATGGAGAATAAGTGTATTCGTGTGGAAGGGACATGGAAATCATGTTAGAATAACATATTAAATGCCATTTGTTTGTTGGATAGGGGCTTTATGATTGCATTTTTCAGCCATGCAACTTTAGCTGAATAACAGCGACGTGATTTTGCATGCAGGAGTATTTCTCTAACTAATGGGACAGATTTAGAGTTCTTATCACATGGCTACTGCTTTATGTTCTCTATCACTGATGCTTGTTTGTTAAGTGCATGTTGAAAGTGCTCTGTGTACCTACAATGTCTGGCTCCAGTCGCTGGGCTGGATGAGGCAGCTGGTGGTAGGAGAGAGGCTCTGACTTGTTTTGTTCGAGATGAAAATATGCATTTTGCTGGTTTAAAGGCAGCCCTGGAAGCACATTGAAATAAAGCTGAAGTAGGAGGCTTTTTCAAGGGAATAAAGTCAGTGTTCATGCTGGAGCCCTGCAGAGGAAACATTTTCTCTTCTGGGGAAAAAAAGCCCAACAAACCTCAGGCTTTTTGGGGTGGGTTTTTTGGTTTTTCGTGGTTTTTTTTTTTTTTGCTGTTTTTTTTTTTTTTTTTTTTTTTTTTTAAGTGAAACTAGTAGATAAGAAGTAAAATTCTGCCCTCTACTATAAACAGTCTCAGTGACTCAGAAAATGCCAGTAACACTTAAGCACGCTAAGAAGTTCACCTACCTTGAAATATCTTAAAGTCTGAGGATATCAAATCATTAGTGAATAATCTCAGCAAAGGGCTGGATGCCTGATAATGTTGTACAAAGCATTTGTTAGGCAAGCCTTGGTTGAAATGTGGAGAACATCAGTAGCTAAGAGAACGTAAGAAGTTAGCAACATATTGCCTCTTGCCATTTATTAGCTAGAAATGGAAGATTATGCAGGAAGAATTTGGACTGGTTTGATGCAATTTAAATTAAATGATATACGGTAAAGGATGTGTTTCTCATCAATAACAGAAATAAATCTTAAGAGCTAGAAACAACGCCGTTGAAACTTTATTTTCCTGGTTTTATGTAAATAAACCACAAGCCTCCAGGAGCAATAACTTGTGCATTGGTTTGTGTGGGCCTAGCAGAACCTGGGTATTTTAATGCAAAAGTGGTCATAATATGGGCATACTATGCAAGTGAACATGTTGAGGGGTCTATACGCATCATATTTGGGGTGGCTAAGCCTGTTTTGAGGGTACTGTTGTAGCCCTGGCATGGTGCTGTGGCTGTGCCAGCAGCACTTATACACAGCTAGCTATGGAAGAGCAGCAGGGGAGCGTCGTGGCAACGTTACTGTTCGTCATGGAGGTGGTGTGTCTTGTGCCCTATCTGACACCATGCCACCATCTCCATGGTACGTCCCCTGTGTGCTGGACAGCCTCTCCTCCTCTCTGCTGCATTGATTCTGGCCTCACTACAGCCTTGGGACAACTGCTGCAAAGTGCAGGGTGCTCATGCAAACGCATGTTTTGCAGTGTATTGTCCATGCCGAGGAGATCGTGTTAGAAAGTAGAGTTACACCAATGGTCTCTGACTAAAGAGAGGTAAATCTAGTGATGAGTGCTTTCACCCTTAAGATTTTCAAGTAGCTGAGGGAGGACCTGTGACGTTGAAGTTGAAACTAAACCTATGTGGGTTGCTAGTCCTATAATGGAAGAGCATCACTGAGAAGAAACCTCCTGTCTCTGTGTTAGTGTCGGGTTTGGGTTGTAAACCTGAACCTGTATTTTGTTAGAGAGAAAACAGGAAGATCGCTTGGATATTTTCTTACAGCACATTTATAAATTATGTGTTTTGCTTCCATACAAGTTTTATTTTACCCAGCAAAAAAATCAAGTCACACTGCTCCAGACAAGCTCCTCTGTATAAGAAGTCAGTTATCCTCACCATTAAACCAATGGTATTTTGGATCACTCCTCCAAGATTATATATAATTTTAGAATCCACATAGTTAATCTCACTTTATGAGAAGGAAACTTTTGCTTATCTATTATTTTTTATATCTGTCTAGGACAAGCTTTTCAGTACGATCCAACCAATTTTAGGAATATATTCAAGGACAAGATCATTTGTGATAGGTACTTGGAGAATTATATGTTTCCTTGGGGGATATTTTTTCCTCATTTGTTAATACTAATTAATATTAGTATTATATTTTATCACCGAAAACATGTGAGAGCTTGAGCAGAAGCCTCTTTCTTTGATATTCCCCTTCTCTTTGGGACCACACAGCAGTGGTGTGGCAGTATTAGGCAGTGCCCTGCTATTCGGGGAGGCTCCTTTCAAGCACTGCAGCTGCCAAACCCCCAAGCCCCAACACTGATGCTTCTGTAGGCAGCTTGTGCTTCCTCAGCTGAGTAGCTGCTACCCACCCTAGGCCAATACTGAAGCTTTAGGTCAGACCCCCCAAGCAGCCATCAAAATACTGATCTCATTCTCTGCCCAACAAATTCTTTCATTTCTAAAGCAACAAGATCTTTGCAGGTCTCCGCTAAACATACTTTCTCCTTGTTTCACGGGAGGAAGCAGCTGAGGCTGGGGCTTGCTGAGAAGACCACCATGTGGAAATGGTCTGCTCAGCTGCCATTGGCATGCTGTGCAGCTTGAGGGCTGGGATGAACTTGATGAAGGAAGCCTTGTCTCGGGAAATCGTTGATTAGAAAAAAAGCATCAAGTTGTAATTTATCAGCTCCAAATATATTTTGGGGAGACCTCTCTCCTGAATGGGATTAAATTACATATAGTGTTAACACAGGGTATTCTGCAACAATGTAAATGAGTTGTTAACATGGCACTTCATTGCAATAATAATTCAAAGCTACTAGCGGGCTTGATGGGTCTGCAATAAATGTTTTATTATTTAGGAAAAATATACTCTACAAGTTGAAATGTGCCATGCTCATTCATGCTGTAAATCAACAAAGATCAGCAGACTGAATAGGAAAATGAAAAGCTTATTTAGGAACTGACACAAGCTTTCAGATGAGCAGGGATGGCTGAAGTTAACTGCATTCATTTTTCTTTGCTTGTCACAGTTGCCACTTGAATTTCACTGCTAAAGATTGCGGGTAGTTTTGCTTTATGAAATTATATCTACAGAAACAGTATTTGCATTTATATAGGCTTAGTTATAATAAAGTTAAACTTAACACACCCCCTTGCCTCCACAAACAAACAAACCGACTAGCCAAACAGAAGCCTCAACTTTAAGCTAATATTTATCCTTCAGTTTTCATGTGTCTGAATAGGTTTCAGCTAAATGGTTCCCACTGGCTGCTTCAAAGGCACAAAACTGGTTACCAAGTGAATTGCAGGAGTGTAGAGCTGTCGCTGCCCCTCCAGCTTCAGCACTCCTATAAAACTACCCCTATCCTCAGATGGATAAACCTGGAATTTTCTTTAAAATTGTGGTTGAGAAGTGGTGAGTGAAGGCACAGACTGGATGGAAGGGGTGGGAGACTCGGAATTTAAGTGGTGTCCTGGTTTGGGTTAAAGCAGAACAATTCTATTCCATGATTTTTACTTTTCAGCATCTTACTTCTTAGTTAAAAGTCTCTTCTTGCTTAAGATTAGCAGCATGTTTTTGCAGAGAATCTGCTTCTAGCAGTGATAATGCTCCATGTTTGTAGTTAGTACCAAGGATTGGTATGTGAACCAAGGTCACTGCTAGATTTTGTGTGCCACATTGGGGGGTGCAGAAAAGTAAAGGCTGCACCTTCAGGGAGGAGTGAACAGGACAAGTGACTCTAAATTAGCCAACGGGGTATTCCATCCCATATATGTCATATTTGGCTGAGGGATCATGAGGCTCTCAGCCCTTCTTTTGGCCCTTTCGCCATTTTGCCCTTTGTCTTTTGTTTCTCTGAGCTCGAGCTGCTCTCTCGGCTTCGGGACTCTTCCTCGCTGGGTTTGGCCTTGGCAGCTTCAGCTTTGCCCTGAGGCCTCCAGCCCGGCCTCAGCCCCCGGCTCAGGCCTTGGCTGGGCCCCAGGTTCTGGGCCGCATCCCTGAATCCAGCTCGCGGTTCCCGTCTGCTGCTGGGCCCTCACAGCATCAGTGGGGACGGTGACGTATTTACCATCGGGGGTGGGTTCGATATTGGTTTTGTACATATTTGTATATATATTTACTTTTTATTATTATTGTTATTATTATTTTCTTTTTTTTTTAGTAAAGCTCTTCTAGTTTCCTAATAGATAAGTTTCTCTCCTTTATTTCCTTTCTTCCCTCTTTGAGTGGGGAGGGGAGAGAGCGTTCTGTTGCAAATTTGGGGGGTTCCCTGACCCCAAACTGTGACAAGTGGTCCTAATGGTGTCATGACAAAGCGTCTGAAATTGGCTCTGCTACCATCCTCTGTTGTCTCCCTCAACACCTGAAGACCATCTCTTGAAACTTGTAGCAAGAAAAAAGCAGGTGCTGGATGCTGAGCGTTGGCTTGTCCTGAAAGCTACATGTTTGAACATGACGTAAAAACCCTTTGCAACCTCTGTACATTGGTGTCCTCAGAGAGATGTGACTACTTTAGCCGATCCTGTCAGGGGAAACAGGAACCATGACAAGAAGAGAAGCAAGTCAAGATAAAGCATCCCATACCTGTGTAGGCTTGAAAAAAGACAAAGTTTTTGAAACCATCTTCTGACATGTCTTTTCTTATTTTTGTCTTCCCCCAGAAAGGAGAAAACATGAAAATATTTTCAAAAACATTTACCTGATGATGCCATACCCTTAGTCACGGGTCTTCAAAGGGAAGAGGTGCTTTGTGCATAGCAATTCAGCTGGACCTGCCTGATGAGGATGGCAGCAGAGACTGGGCATAGGAGAAGGATATGCCTGGACCAGACTGGGACAGAGCAGAGCCTTCCCTGTTGAGTGTGTACGAACCTCTGGCCACAACACCATCCCAAGAAATCTGCTTGTGGTTGGATGAAACTGCAGGAGAAAAACCAGCAGGTCTCTTTTCAGGTTTGTACCCACTGGTGTGTATGTGAATACGTATTTGTATGAATGTAAACATTCCTGCCTGTACATATACGCATACAAAGAAATCTTTGGTTTTCTGTAGTCGACTCTGGATTTTTTCCAGTTTGGCAGGTGTGTGTCCACCAGTGAATGGATTTTTTTTCACATCTGCGGAGTTACTTAGCCAACTACAAGACCATCCTAAATACCCATTTTCAGTAGGTCAATTTGCATCACTTAAATATCCCATGATTTCGTTGTGATGCCCTATGTGCCTGTAGGAGAGGAGTCTAATCTTGCAGACAGCCGAACTGCCTCTGTGCTGGGGAGGCTCCTAGGACTAACTGACTGCTTCTCAGGCACTGTGAACTCCTGCAGTGGGGAGAGCTGAGGCCTGGGCATCCTGTCCTGCTGAGGAGTCTTCAGGAGTGATACTCTGAATTTTCTCACTTTCTTGAGTTTTAAAACCTGCACTTCAACTTTTCAACCATGAAAATATTTTAAGGATATACGTAATGTGTGAGAATCCCTTGGAAGTGATGTGTTACCTTCCCCAAACTATTTAACTTATTTTGTCAACCAGGAAAGTGAGATTTTACCTCTCTGGAAACGTAATAATGAGTGCTTTGTGAGAATAGTATCTGAAAAAAAACACCACCAAAATTTGGAGTGCTGTCTGAGACTTATTTCATATAGAATTACCTGAAGGTTTTGTCATCATGATCGTTTTAAAAAAGGCAAACATAAGTCAAAGACTCTAAAAATTCACAGAGAGTCCATAGTGTATGGGTTGAGTTTGTTTCACAGAAAGAAAGTTTTGTTTCTTGAGACAGCCATGTCTATGCTAAGGAAAGTCCAATTAAAATGACTGAATTGTAAGTGTCATAAAATAGAGAAGGCAAAAGACATTTAATTATAGCTGTGCTGCCGGGCACCAATATAATAAAAGAAAAAATGTTGGCCTACAACACAAAGTACTGCCTAATACATGTCGTGTATTAAAGAGACAATATATGACCTAAACACACATTTCTGAATAGTTCAAAAAGCTGTCTCTTCAGATTTTCATGAAGCTGTTTTCCAATTATCAACACAGTTTAAGAAAAAGTAATATGTTTTTAATACTGAGACCTTCAACTTTATTCAAAGGTTGAAGAAAAAGCATCATGGATTAAGACAAAAATGTTGCCTAAGAAAAGGGATTCGTGACCCAGAAGAATGCATAATTGATGTGTGTGGTTGTCTGGATGGTAGAGTAACAATAGCAACCATTAGAGATGAGAGCTGGAACTAGTCAGGCAGTGAGGCAGGATGTATTTTATAGGTCATCTGGGCTCCATTCAGATCTACAAGTTGCTATTCCTTCTCCATACTTGAAAGCATTTAATGGATTACTATAAAAGGAAAAGTATGGTATACAATAATGGTTTAAATTGAAGCTCTGTATATATATCACCACTGTGTGACTTCTAAATGAATGCTTCATTTTTAAAATTCTCCCATGACACACTTGAAAGTTTGCCAGAGCATCAAGGAATTAAAACAATGAATTGACCAGCAGCAAGAGTAAAGGACAGTGCAGTACCGTAGAAACAGTTTTGCTCTTGAATGGCATGGGCAGTAATAAATACGAAAAATCCACCAAGATAGATTTTTCCAAAGGTGCTGTCTATCCTCTTCAAGGGACATGAACTGTTTTTGTTTTGTGTTGTTTCATAATATTAAATAATAAAAAAAGAGAGATATTTTTGGAAAGAAGCTTAACTATCAAATAATCAAAGCCAAAAGTGCATAATACTGAAGTCAAATTCAGAATCCATGTTTACCCAGAAAATGCTTCTTTCATATCGAAATTGATACAAGTTAAAGGGTGGGGAATCTTTTCTGTTTTGTTTCATGTGAACATAAAAGTTTTATTCCTGCTTTTAAATGGGTAGTATTTTACAAATGTAATGGAACATAATTTTATCAGGTTTCCCTAAGGGAAAGTCATGGCATGATTACACAGGCAGTCCCATCTCATTTAGTATAATGCTTACAATATACATGCAAATATACTTAGGCAACTCAAGTTAGAGGTAGATTGAGTGGCATCCAGATAATCATAGAGCAGCACAGATGCTGAAGAAAGTTTTGCAGGAGAAAAGTGCATCGAATGACTGCTCCCTTGCAGCCACATGTGCCCTCAAGTAATTTTCCTCTGTGATGCAGAAGATTCAAACTGTGCCAGACAGAAGTACCTGGCATGTGTACGTTTGGCTGTACAGTCTGAACATCTGAGCTTGCCCCCACTGACAGCATATCCCAGCAAACAGTGAGAGAGATGGATGAAGAAGATGGGAAGCCTGCTGGCTTACAGTCTCCCCAGCAGCAGGGACAGCCTGGAGAAGGAGACAAGCGCTTACAGGCAGAACTCTCTACCATCTCTTGGGATAACTGTCTGCAGAGTGCTGGGACCCAAAGGGGCTCCATAGACATGGTAGGAGGTTCAAGCCAGGTCAGATTGAGGCACGGGATGGCAGAGCTTGGAGTTTCAGACTGAAAGAGTTTGCTCTCTAAACGTCTTGCACAGGGAATTTTTTAGCTGGGGATTAAATTAATCTTGAATTATAAATACTAAAGTAATGATTTAACACAATGCAGTGAAAGCTGCAATTACAGCGTGTTGGGTATAAAAAGTGAGTAAAAATCTGTGTTATTACCTAGTATGAAGAGTTTTATACTTGTGAGAGTTATAGGGACGCTCTTTCTGTGGTGGCTTGTGTGCTGTTGAAGGAGAGACCTATAAGAAAATTGATCTGAATCTCCTGTGTTCTTGTTAGGGGATGATCAAGAAATTTTAGAACACTCTACTAGCACATGTGAGAGTAGAATATTCCCTACTTCATGAATACATAGTCGTGCTTTCAGTTTAATTGTAATGTAATTGTAATGTAATTCATGCCAGGCTCTCTTCTCAGATCTAGCTCTCATTTAACCTGATGTAGGTAACTGTACCATCACAAAGATCAGAGAAACTATCCCAAATTTTAATTGGTGAAATGACGTAAAAGTCTAGTCTACATGAACCCAGTCTTGACACTTGGAGATGCATGAAGGTGACAAATGTCACCTGCTTGTAGTCAAAGCAACAGCAGTTTCTAGAGCTCTCCTGTGGGACCACTGGCAGCAGAGCTGTTGCCTCTGCACCGGGCGCTCAGAGCTGCTGCTGTAGCTGACATCTGGATTGCAGGTGTGAGGCGAGCAGTGGGCCTGGCAGCCACTGCCCTGTTTGTGTAGGCAGATCCTTTCTCATTCTCTTTGGGAAAGTTGAAGAATAACAAAGAAATAATAAAAAGTGAAGTACAGAAGCTCAACATCTGTCTATTTTAGGTTTATCTTAAACTTTCCCTCTGTTAACGTTAGCAGCTCAGATAGGAAATAGTAATAGACAGATTAGTGCAAAATATGAACTACAGTGTTATGCCTTTATTCAGTTGTCTCCGCAGCAGATAAAGACAATGTTTAAAAAAAATATTTGCTTTTTTCTCCTAGTTAATGCTCTCTGTTCCCTGACACATTTGAAACCAAACTGCTTTTTAGCAATCAAGAGGAACATTTGTTCAATGTGTTTTTGCTTTATTTTCTTTGAATTTCTATCTGTCACATCTCAGTTACCTACCAATACTTAGGAATGTGAATTGTATCCATTTCTTTTTAGTTAAGTATAAAATTCATCATCCAGATAAACTAACACTTGAGTCATTATCAGACTGAGAAAGTGTTTGCTCATCCTTATTCATTAGTTAACATTTCATCTGTGAACCTGGGATGGGTAAATTTCAGAGTGCACCTCATTTAACCTCTAAAACCATATCCTCTGTCCTGTGACAAAGTACCCCAGGGCAGTGTCTGCTCAGTTCAGGCTTCCAGAGGACAAAGTTGCCAGATGCTTTCTGTCACAACTGTGTCCCGTGAGATGGCCTTGTTTGTCTGTCTTTTCATGTTGAAGGAGATGTTTTCAGATGGGATGTAACACTGAATTTGAGTTTTGTTTCTTTGTTTGTTTTCTTTTCAAGATTAGCAACAGCTTAGTATGAACACTGAAGCCGGTGATCCTGTTGGGTGTCCCAGGCTCTGTGCCTGCTGCTGTTGTTTTCCTCTACAGTACAAAGGGATGACTCTGGTTCTGCTATTTGCAAAACAGATTTAGCTGTTTTTTGTTTTTTTTTTTACAGGACATTTGTAAACCAAGTAAACTGGTAATGTGGTTTACTATCAGCCAGAAATACAGTAGCGGAGATATTTGTTTAATCAAGGCTTGTTCCAATTGTAGGAAAATTCAGAGAAGTGAAGGGAATCTGTGAAGAATGTACACCAAATCTAGAGTGCTTTAAGCTCCTCTGTGGATGATCTAATTTAAAAGGAAAATGGCTTTAGCTCATGGTAGCTTAATCCTCTTTTACAGTAAAGTCAGACTACTTTAGCTCTCAGTGAGAATATTCAAGCAGGAATTTAATGCATTTTAACTTACATGCATTATTGTCATGGGTTTAGTTGATTTATCTTAACTTTCCTGAATGATTTTTTTGAAGAAAACCCCACAGACACAGAAATATGGTACAAGCTTTATTTAAAGCATAGCCATGTAGACATGCCCTTAATCTGATATAGGTTTTATGTAACCATGTTAAGTGATAAGTGAGAACTGCTTTGTAAGTTGTTCATATACATCGTGATCCCACAGGGTAACAAAATCAATTCTTTATTTGTAACTGCACTGCCCAGAAATACCTGGAAAGCCTCAGTCTAAGTGCTTGGCATCTGCTCACATGCTGGGCACTGCAATGCCAGTGGCTCTTCACGCACCATTCCAAATTCTGGAGTTTTGGGGCTGACGCTCAACTAAAATAATTTCTGTGATTATTCTTAATTCAGTCTCTTCTCTGTGCTTTTTTTGCAGACCAAAGATAAAATTGTACTAATCCTGTTGGATGAACTTTACCTAATGTGATTATAATACCAGCAAAAAGCCAGAAACATCTCTCAGCTTGTGTGGAAAGCTTTGATCCATACCTGGTGGGAAGGAAGGAGAGAGGAAATACTGAATAGACCTTTTTCCACCCTGTCTTCGGAACAGTTTTCTTTATAGGAATGACATTTGTAATGCCAAACAAATGGTAATGACCAACAGGATATGATAGAACTGGAAGCATGTAATGCTGCACAACGTCAGCAGAAACCAAGAATATGGAAGTCTACTTCTGAACGAATTAGAGCACTGCTGACTGCCAGGGATGTCTCATGGCAATGAAGGTCCTTATGGCTGCTCAGCTGAATCGACTGGCCACCAAGGCAAATGGAATGCAACATGTCATCAGGATGATACTTGCCTCCTGGATGGTAAGTACCAGCTGTCACAGGATACCATTGATGGCTTTGTGAAGCTGCTGTGATCAGGAAGCCCCACAGTCCCTTCCTCGCCTTCCATAACAGGTCTTTGTGTTCAACAATAGAAAGAAGTGTTATGCTTAGACAACATTAGGCTGGTGAGTCTCTGTGGGATGTTAGTGCAGGATGCTTCAGAAAGGCTGAGTACAGCGGGCTTTTCATCTTGGTGGCTCGAGAAATCCCTTATCAGAAAGCTGAGAAGGAGGTGGCCAGTATTCAGAAACGTAGTGGGCGCAGGAGAAATGCTGAAGTAGCTGCTATTTTCTTGCTTGTTGTTCCCTGCAGAGGAGAAGCATGGCCTGTATAGGTGGCATTGAAAGATTTACACTGCTATGTAACCGCTACTGCTGCAGCACATTGCCTTTCATTTAAGTTCCTTCTGTCATCACATAACAGGAGGTCCAGCAAGCCCTAAGAGTAAAGTTCCCCAGCACAAAACAACACGAGTAAGGAATTCTTTGTAGATTGTTTAAACCTTCCTTTCTTGTTTCTACAGCCTTGTTTGAGCAGTTTCCTTCATAGTGACTTCGGCCTGAAGCTGAGGACGCTAATAAAGCTGTTATATAAAAGCATTATTGGTATTTGAGGGATTAAGCCTGTATTTGAAGAGTTAAAGTTTGCCCTGTCTTATGTTATTTTCTACTTTAGCAGTGTTTGTGTGCCATGCCTTTTTGAGTTAATATATAACAACTGAAGTTGGCTAAAAGTATATGGCATTAATGAAACTGTGAGCCACATAAAAGACTAAATTGCTTTTTCTCTTTCTGTAATTGCCACTACAATAAAAGCTGCCTTTACTGTAAAATTTTTCAGGGTTAACCCCTGCAGAGCTCCCAGCTTGATGAGGGAGAAGTGTGATTAGATGTGTGCAGAAGGGGGAGAACAGCTGACTAACAGTAATTAGGGGTGCTCAAAGGCTGTAGGCAGCAGAGGGCGAAAGTTGCAACTGTGCCCCTGAATTCCCAGATGAATTGCAGCGTAATGAGTGAGGGTCAGCTGTTGTCCCTCAGCAGAGCAGCTTTGGCAACCTTGTCCTGCTTGCATCCTTTTCAGCAACCCTGCCAAATGTGGTAGGGAGTGACTGGAAGGGGATGGAGAGGACATTTGTGTCTGCAAGTCAGGAGAAAAATGGAATAGAGATTTTGTATTTTCTATGGCTGTTATTTTGAATAATAGGATAAATCTTCTCAAGTGAGAGAGCAGGCGGAGCTGTTCCCTTGCACCTGTGTGTGGGCAGAAGCTTCAGCTGACAGAACAAGGGAAAGATTTGGTGGGTGTACGGTATTTCCTATGGGATAGGCATGTCTCCATCCCAGTAATTATGTCATCCTTATATTAATCCTAAACATAAACAGACCTCCTTTTATGGAAACATCAGCTACATGCACTTAAGTGTTAGATAATTCACATACCAAACACTGTTAATTTAATACATTGCCAAATTTTTAAAAGAGCTGCCACAAAAAGTATACAGGCACTGAGTTGATTTTACAAACCTACTTCTGTTTTTAAAGTGGAATAAAAATGCCATGGCATTATAATCAGAGGGGCTGTCTTTGCTAGAGAGATTGAGTGTAGTCGTTGCAGTGTTCACGTGGTTAAACAATGTAAATGCTAACAAATAATGGTGATGAATGCTTGCTTTGCTTTCAGGATCACATACGATTTATTCTCTTCTGATGTTTGGGGTTTTTTCCGTGTTTTTTGGGGGGGGGGGGGTTTGGTTTGTTTTTTTTTTCTTTCCTCTTCCTACTAT
>WEIS01047686.1:0-13703 GCA_013389965.1 Todus mexicanus
TACCATCTTACTTGAGCGAGGATTGATTTGTGTTTGGTGGGGCAGGATGCTGAAATCAGCTGATGTAAAGTTTTATGTGCATAGATAAGAAGAGGGAAGATAAAGAAACATCAAAGGCGAAAGAGAAAAAAAGAGATTTTTATCTTGATCTTCTTCTCATGCCTAGCAAAATATGCCAGATGCTTGAAGTCACAGACACGGTGGTTGGCCACTTAGGTGACAGCTGTCAGTGAGCAGATAAATATCAACCAAGATTTGTATTACCTAAAGCAAAACTGGGGGCAGAAGGCTGGTGAATGAAGTGTATCAGGAGCAGGATTTACAAAATCAGGTTCTACAACGTAGTGATGCTGTGCTCTTCTTTCCTTAAGGAAATCAAACATTAGATGTTTTCCTGCTTTGCTTATTATTTTCCACCACATTTATTTTCCTCCTACACCAAGCACTGCAAGCTCCTCTCACTCTGTTCTCCCTTTCCCCTGCCATAATTTTGGTATCCATTCCTTCTGCGATTCAGTGCGGTCACTGGGGAGACATTGCTTTAATGATTTGCTGTTTAACTGCTCAGTGTTCCTTGCATCATCAGAGAAGCAGCAGCATTGACAAAGTACAGGCTGCCCGTTGGGAGTTCTGTATCAGTGGAGAGTAGTTGCTATGGTAATACATTACAGCGCAATGAGGGATTTGGGAAGATGCCTCTGACAGTTTGAGGTAAAGTATCATCATTTCCTTGCAGCTTTCAGAAAGTGTCATAATCTGAATTTCAGTGGGCTTTTTCTTTCCTTTTGTGAGATGACATTTCCGAATAGCCCTGAGCATGCCACAAAACAAAAAGGAAAAGCCTCTGTCCTCAAGGAGGCAACAGTTCAAAAAAACAGGGGGAGGAGGTCGCTTCTGAGGCAATTAATGAAGCATGTGATCAAATGCTGGATCAGATTCTCTCTATGTCCTTGCCTCTTTCACTTGAATACACACATCTTCATTTTATAGGCATGAGTGATGCACGGAAAGAAGATATAGACTTGTGAAAAGTAATCACAAGTCATAAGAAGTACTGTAAAATAGATTAGAAGGAGATTCCTGACAATACGGGCCAAGAAGAAGGAAGTCAGCAAAAGGAAAATTAACAATAGCAAAAAAACCACCCAACTTGTTTCTCCAGCGAGCATAGAATTAGAAAAAGAGCAAGTAATGATATAACTTGAAAAGTAATACTGGAAATGGAAAAGTAACACCAGCAGATATATTTTCCATTTTCACCTTTTTCTTCTCTGTAAATATGACTGAACATCTATGTTTTATTCATGTATAACAGTCAGAAGGGGGGGTAGGGTATGGAAATTGGAAGGGGATAGTAAAATATTTCCCTCCAGGACCAAAAAAAAAAATGTTCTTAGCACAGGTATTTATTTCCTTAATTTTTACATAGGAATAAATTTTGAACAATTACTTTCCCTATCTTCGAGAGAAGTAAGAGTCACCCACGCTTTAATTACTCCCGAGGTTTTGTTATTTTGAACTTTTGGATGGAACACTTGTCTGGCTGCACACCTGAGAACTGCTCATGCTGCAATATTTGGCACTTAAGGTTTGCTTGCAGCAATTGTGAATTCTACCAAGCCTACTGGAGTTAGTCTCTCTCTAGGGCAGGTGCAGACCCAAGAGCTGTATTTTAGTGGATCTTAGTCAGGTCATATTCTCTTTGTCAGTCTGGATGCTTCTGTGATTGTGATTTCCATTCATTGTTTGAATAGAAACCTTCAAGACATGGCTTTCCAGTGCTTCTGTAGCCTACCTAATGACAGACATGAGTTTCTTGCTCTGGATATTAAAGCATCCTTGGGCCATATGTCAGGGTTTTGGTTTTACTTTTCTTAAAAAAAACACCCCAGAACAACAACCAACCAAGCACAACTCAAACAGCAACCAGTATTGGCTTTTTGAATATGTGATATCAACACTTGAATTCTATTAACTTTTTTTAAAAAGACTTCTGTTCCTGAGGCCCTTAAACAGTTTAGAAAAATACAGCCCATCCATCAAACACTGAAAGGCTACTGAAGCAGCCCAATCTTGACCTCAGGTGAAGTCTTTCTCTTAATTCTGATATCAAATTAAGGGTTATTGTTCATCATCTTAGCTCCAGGCAAGATTAGATGCTTGCACTAAGAGGAGACATTTACTGTTAAGGGAGAAACTACTGTAAGCTGCCTTGTGTGACAAATCCTTTCAGGCTATTAGATTTGTCACAAATGTATGATGAATGATAATTCCCTGATCTAATATCAAACCTTTGGGAGCAATGTGTTTGAATGATGTCATTACATAATGTTGGGAACTGTTAATATGATTACCTGGAATCACTGGAGAAGTGAGATACTCGAGGCGACTGAGTAATAATTTAGCTGTGCTGGTTCTTACAGCATCTCTGCTCTGGAAGGTCTCAGTGTGGAACAGCTGAAACCTCCTGTTCTTTTTCCAGGCTTGTTTATTCTTGTTATTAATATTGTTAGGCTGTGGCAAATGGAAAACCTATAAGCAAAGGTTTGCCAAGCAGCAGACATGGCACAGTTGTGAGAGAGCTGGTGAACTGTGATTAGCCAAATGAGCTCCTCTTTTTCTCATTGTAATATTTGCATTAGACGACAGTAAACTCTGGGGGTTAAGGGGTTTTGGGGGCTGTTTTTTGTTGTTTGTTTTTTCTTTAGCAATTTCTGGGGCGGTCATAAAGAGGATCATGCATCTGAGAGTTTGGGCGCAGAATGAAGGATGCAGATAGAAAAGGCAGAAACAAATGTGCACTAGATTTTCTTTCAGTTGCAGTGTGGTTCATTTTCCTGCCCAGGTTTGATTACTGCCCATCCTGCTAAAAAAGGTGACCAATAAATGCAAGCATAATTATTTTCACTTTCACAGAGATCCTGGTTCATGAAATAGTTTTACCCTGATTCCTACAGTTCAGTATTAAATTGTCTTGTTCTTTCACAGCAGTTTCGGTTTATATCTTAAAAAAAGAAAAAGTAAGAAGAGTTGGTTTCGAGGGGTTTTTTGTTTTGTTTTGGGTTTTTTTCAAGATGGTTCAAATTGAATAAATCTGGTTTCTGCTATTTGTGTATGTGTTGAGTATAATAGATCTTAAAGATGTGTAGGCCATTCTAGGCACATCTCAGAAATGCTCTGAGGCGTGCCTGTAGGACAAATAGTAACATACTGTTCTGGTCCTTGTCTCTTGAATATTTCAAAAGAATGTTACGCAAATTCTGTCCTTGTTTTGTAAAATAAAGTTTCTTTCTTTTTTTTTTTTTAACCAAAGAATTGCAATGAAAACATATAACCTGCAGACATCGACAACATGTGATCTTTATTACAGTGGAATCTGAGCATACTCTGGTTAGGGGGAACTAGATATGACTGACTTGAATTTCCTATACACGCTTATTAGCAAATGTTTTTGTCTCAGAGCAGTTATGTCTCCATCGCATTTGGAAATACCTGTCATTTGAAACTCTTTCATACAGAGTACAGATTGCTTAAAATAGTCTTCTGCAGAGTACTACTGAGGCACTAGTGGTGTTCACCCTCTGGTAGCGGCTAGAATGCACATTTGCTTCCTGGTATATAAAACCTGAAAATATAATAGTTGAATCAGGGCTTCAAGTATCCTATATATCTCTGGTTTTGTTTGGTCAAACCTGTAGTTTAATGATTTCTTCTTCATCATCAGTTTATTGCCCACATTTTAAAATTAGAGAACCGGTTTCACTGGTTCTCGGTACTTAGAATCATAGAATGATTTGGGTTGGAAGGGACCTCTAAAGCTCATCCAGTCCAACCCCCCTGCGGGGAGCAGGGACATCCCCAACTAGAGCAGGTTGCTCAGAGCCTTGTCAAGCCTCACTTTGAATGTCTCCAGGGATGGGGCCTCCAGCCCCTCCCTGGGCAACCTGTTCCAGTGTTCCACCACCCTCATGGGAAAGAACTTGTTCCTAACATCCGATCTAAGTCTACTCTACTTTAAAACCATTCATTGCTCCGCATCCTTTCACTACAGGCCTTTGTAACCAGCCCCTCTCCAGCAATTTGCAGCCCCCTTCAGGTACTGGAAGGTGGCTATTAGGTCTCCCCGGACCGTTCTCTTCTCCAGGCTGAACAGCCCCAGCTCCCTCAGCTGTCCCCGGAGCAGAGCTGCTCCAGCCCCCGATCATTTTTGTGGCCTCCTCTGGCCCCGCTCCATCAGGTCCATGTCCCTCCTGTGCTGAGGGCTCCAGAGCTGGACACAGCTCTCCAGNAGAGCAGTTGGGGTTCAACAGGAGTTGAAAACTGGGTTGTGATTGAATTTCCTGTCTCCTTAGACTGCGTATCTGAATATTTTTGCCTCTCTGTTGCCATAAAGAAAGCAAATTAGTTTGGGTTTAGGTGATACAAACAGTTACAAGCCAACAGTGGTGAATATGGTGTATACGATGTATATGTTGAATTTGCATGAACTCTTCACTGGTCCAACAGATGAAACAAATGAAGGCTACTTTGGGAATGGGAGGGTAAAAGTTTGATCCTTATGAATTGCAATCCACTTGAACTGTATTTGCCTCTTCATTTTGCAGTATTATTGCTGTACAGCTATACACACTCCTATGAAGAAGTTCTAAGAAAAAGACCATACTGTAGTAATCGGGTGGGATTTTGTTTTGGTTGGGTTTGGTTTTTAAAAGATACAAAGTTATCTTCGGCTTCTCCTGACCAGAATGGGTGTTGCCAAAGATGAATTCCTCTTGAGAAAAACAAGTCATTGCAACAAATCTGGTTGCATTAGGGAAGTGCAGAGACTTTGGTGGAAAAACATTTCGCTCCAGCCTGGTTTTACAAGCCAAAGCACTTGATTTAGGTGGGCTACTTGAAGTTGTCTCTGTGTGAGCTGTGTATGGGTAGAAAGGAAGCAAGTTTACATCTTTCATCTGCATTTAGAGCTCTGTTATGAATTAGTTATGGTGTTGGGGAAGCCAGAAAACCAAAGCAGTGAATAGCTTTAATGACTGTGGCAGCTATTGGAACATCAGAGAGTCATCAGTGGAACTCAGGGAACCTTTCCTGACTATGCTCTCTTTCAGGCAATGTCTGACTCCCCTCCCAACAGGGTTTGAATTGACACTCAAAGTAGCTTCTCTCACAAACAAGTAGTTGTGGATTATGGACGTAGACTCAGTCCTACTGTGGAGGGAGAATAACAGAGGTCTCTAGGAGTGAGAGGAAAGCAGAGGCCAATAAAGCCCTTGATGTAAGAGAGGGCAGCAGTGCGCAAGCTCCAAAGCAGAAATGGGTCAGAAAATGGCACCCAGTTATATTGGAGGAGCACGGTTGGGGAGGTGAAACGGTACGTCTGAGCGAGGTACATTCAGTCAGCACTGTGGAGTCTTCTCTTGTCCCAGATCATCTCAGTAACTGGTCTGCTTCACAATAAACATTCCTTTAAGCAATCTAATAGTGTGGTTCAAGTGTTCTAACATCAGCTTGATCTCTTAAAGGGCTAATTTTGTGGTAGCATGTCCATCCGTGCAGACAGTATACAGGAAAAGCAAAAGCTTGGACAGGTACAGTGTGATTTTGATGCTGAAGAATAAGCTGTTGAGCATAAGGGACAGCTGCAAATGCATCTCTTTACTTTCTATCATCCTTCTTTTTTGTGTACATTTTGGTCAACAAAGATGTTTTAGCTTATCTCGAAGTATCAACAAAGCCTTCTGCAAAGAGTGTAATAAATAGATCAAAAAACTTTCTGCACTTTGCTGATAATCCCATCTTGTCTCTGTGTATGTGGATTTCTAGCCTGAGATTTTGAAGCAAACTTTCATTAAGGACAATCTGCTTTATTTATGGCACAGTCTGAAAAACAGATTGAGAGAAATTGCATTGACCTATATATAATTATTTGATTTAGATATTGCAGTGTGAGTCAACTCTGGGACGTGTCTTCTCCCTCCCTTCCTTGCATTTACTACTATTTATTCTTATCAAATCAAGCCAACTGTAAACTTGGGAAGAGACAAAGCAGACTCTGCATCCATCTGAGCATTATGAGCTCCTGACGTAAACCCTGATGAACTGAAAAAGCAAAAATGTTTCATCCCTCTTTGTGTCTTAAAGCCAGAGAGGATCTACCAGGCTTGTCCTGTTCACGCCCGTATGGCTTCAGTTGAATATTCTCTTTTTCGCTCTGTGAGAATGATTCTTTGTTTTTCATTGCCGTCAGCTAGAGGTAGACCTCTTGAATGCAGAAGATACAGCGGTTATGGGCTTTCTCTGGAAAGTCCGTTTATGATTTACTGTTGGAAACGGCACCTCTGCAGGCATAGTAATGCTTGACACTTATTAACATGCTCTCTTTAGCTCAACTTCTACTCTCTACATCGAAACCTCACTGCAAACTTAAACTTCCTGTGTACCCTTGAGCTCTGTCCTGGTTCTGACGGCTTTTCCGTGCACTCTTACTCATCTCGATGCCGATTATGCAACTGGCAAAATGACTTTATTGTGCTCTGCTCCAACCCTGTCACCAACATACCAGGATATCTATAAATTGCATCTGAGCAGGGTTGATCTCTGTTTAATATTCATGGCTTTTGACTAAAGCATTAAGGTACATTCAGGTACATCTGCCTCTCCTAGGACCTCATCCCACAGATAGTTCTCCTCCTTGTCCACACCTTTGTCTGCTCTACTCTATGTGTTAGGTGAGCTCTTTGGGGCCAGGACTGCAGGATGACACTTGGCATTGCAGGTTGGGCAGTGGAACTGCTACAATTAGAGGCCATTGCCTGCGAGGAAACGCAGGGACCACGGCCAGTCTGGGAGTGGCACGTGATGTTAAATCTCAATTTCTCTTTCCTGTGACTTGGAAATAAGGATTTGTGCAGAATTGTTAAAGTGGAAAGATGAAACACTACCATGTATAATGACGTATACAGAACTTGTGGTAACTGCAAGTTTCCATTATTACTGGTAAGTTAATGTATACTACTGGTGACCCGTTGTGTGTCATGTCTTTTGAAGACGGATTCCACATATTTGCATGTTGAAGAAGTTAAGAAGCAGACGCTCCTTTAATTGCCCAACTATTCTTCAAATCTATGTGCTAAGTGATGTCAGCTCTTGGAAACCTGGATTTAACGAACTTCAATAGATTAAGGTGCTGCAAAGTCTATACTACTTAGACTTTTGTCAGCTTTAAAGCTTAGAAGTTCAATTTTTTAGGCTATTTGTTTCTAGGGATACTCTTGGATGTTCTCAGTAGAAGCCCAGTTGTGCAGTTTCACCTGTGCAGCACTTTTAATTGTTTCCCTTCACTTTTATAAAGAAATACATTTCTAGTCTGTACTTTGTGTCTTACTATAGAATCTTTCAGGAGATGACCTGGATAATAAAAGAAATGAAAATCAGGTTGTAGCTTTCAAGAGTTATGTACAGATTCAAAATACGGGAAAACTCTGATCTGAGAGTACTTTTCATTGCTTTTTCTTTTGGCAGCATAAGATTTAGCAGCATTAGCAAACCTGTGTATGAAGCTTGAACATTTCTTCCCCCCTGCCATGTCATGGGGTTTATATGATGTTTCTTCCCTACATAGCACTCTCTTGATCAAAGATGAAAGAAGAAAAAAAGACACTTATAGGCACTACATCTTTTCTGAGCCATGTAGAAAGTAAAACGGGCAGGCTTTCAAGATATATTCTGTATTCATCAGGCTACAGAAAACTAGAACAATACGAGACCAAAAAGATAGTGGTAAGGTGTGGAGACTTAAACTGTAATTGAATTCAGATTGTAACAGTCAGTGAAGAGAGAAGAGAAAGATATGAATGCAGTAAGGCAGAGGTGAGAACAGAAGTTCCTTTGCTTAACGCTTCTTTCCTGATAATAATGACAGGAGGCTGGTACTAACTGCAGTTAAAGGACCTTAACACCAACTAGTGATAGTCACATTTTATTTTTCCAGGGAGAAATATTTTATGGAGAGCGTCCTTCTGTGACTGTGGGTTGGACTAGATGACTTTTTGAGGTCCCTTCCAACCCCTGACATTCTGTGACTAAGGGCTTTGTGAATCTCAGACAACTGCATAACATTCTTAACCAAGACTTATCAAGTTTCTCTTAACCTTGAGCACCTGTTTCTGCAACCTGGCGAGAACTTACTTGTGACAATAAATACGTGGATTACCGAAAACATACACAATGCTGAGAGGACAGTGACTACCTCAGAGGATTTAGGGGAAAATACCTTTCTTACTTGGTCTTCCATTTTCAGGAACAAACTCTTTTTCTAATGTGAGGAGGAATTTATCAATCGTTTCTATTCCAAGGGCTCCGGTTTACTATTTCTTTTACAGTTATATATGCCAGACTCAGAAAATACTTGAGAAATGCAGATGTCTTAAAATGACAATATGTATCACAGATATTAAGCATTATTCTTTACTAAGTACGGAAATTCTTTTGGAGAGATATTAAGCTCAGTGCGATTGAATGCTTCATATGTATAATTCACTCTGAACAAGTCTATAATTACCAAAAAAGAGGAAGAATTATTTATTATTTTAAAAGCACACATAATCACTTCCTTGTTAATGTAGGACCGAAAGGACAGTGTAGTTGGAGAACTTGCCCTAGCCAGCAAGATACAGGTTCTGTTTGCTTTGCCTCAGCTTCCCGTGGGGCTGAATAAGACTCATGTCAGGCTATTAGACCTCCTGGGAGTTATTTTGTGAAACGTGATTGAATTTGTAAATGCTGGCTTGTAAAACAAGGTTGTTTTTCAGAAATTTATTAGTATTGAAAAACCTTTGTTGAGCATCCAGCAGTTTTCTCTAGCTTTACAGCTACATTTCTGATATGGGCAACTTGGAAAGTGAGAGGAAACCTCCCATTGTCACTGGACAGCTTTGGAGTGACAATGGTGTTCTGACTGCTGAACAGGTATCTAGAAAATATTTTTCAAGAGTCAGAAAAACATTTTGTAGATGATATTTAAATTCAGAAAATGTAAAAATCCAGAGACCAAACTTTTGTAAAACTTTGTATATATATAAAAAATCAATATGGAAAGCATCTTGTCAACTTAGGTTTTTGTATATTACGTACACGGCTTTTAGGACTCGTGGCTTGTTACTAAGTCAGGATTTGTCCTATTTACTTTTGTTTTAACAAAATTACCTAACAAATTGTAATTCACTGAAATCCCCCCTAAACTATCTTTTGATACCCTTATGTGATGGATGGTATTTGGTTTGTGTGTTCATTTTCCACTGGAATGGTTAATGGGTTAGAAATGTATGCAGTTCTTTCTGGAGAACAAGGAGGCTGCATCTGCCCTTTTGAGCAGCTACGTACCCTTGAGGTTATGTGGCGAAACAGGAGGAATTTGTGGTGCTATAATGAAAGGGCAGGGACCAAATACGAAGCCTCACCTCAGGGGTGGTAGAAAAGGGCTTCCTAGAGCTCGAGAAGGGGCTGTGTAGAATTGTCTGTGATTTGGAAAGCCAGTGAATTGCTAGGCTGAAATCAAGCCTGAAGAAAGAAGCTAGGTTATGAAACCCCTTGAGAGGATGTTAGTCTAAGAAACAACAAAAGCAGAATCTCCTCAAGAGCTTTGGCAAACTCGTGGTTTTGTCTAAACGTATTTGTGGGCTTACAAGAATCTTAACTAAGGGATAATCTTGCACTTCTGTAGGAAAGGGAAAAGATTTGCTCACTGACAATTGGGTAATAGGACAGAACAATCTTGTTGATTTAGAAAAGTATCTCTGCAGTAACGGAAAAATGTGAAGTGTCTTCGAAAGAGCCTAGGGTCGTTATCTTAGTGCACACAATAATTAACAGACGCAGTGAGAGCAAATGACTTGAATAAAGCTGTATAGCAGTGACAATGGGAAAGTCTGACTTTTAGCCCTCTGTACACTGAAGTAGGTCAGGTTTGAAGCCCGGTGTCTAGTTCCCCAAACACCTTATCTGCACCGCTTGTGAGTGATATTTTGGGCCAGGTACAGCAGTCTGGGAGCACTTTCCATTTTCAGTAAATTAATCCTCTCGCAGCATGAAATAAAAAGATCAGAACACGATGTTAAACCTCATTTTGTATTTTCAATTACTAGAGGATAATTATTTTCTTTTTAAGTCTTGGAAGATGACATGATCTGAATACTCAGATACCTGCTGCTTCTGCTGGCATTCCTGGAAGCAAAGGTAGTTCAGCTGGAGGACTGCACGATATAATTAGGTCTGTTGTGCAGCCTGGCAATGCCCTGTACGTACCATCATCGGAAGAAAATGCAGCACTTTAACCCTAGGTTTGGTGATCTGGGGTTCATAACATAGGAGTTACAACTACATGGACTGAATTTTGTATGTGATTGGGAGCAGCAGAAGGTGGGACAGTGGCAAGGTGCTTGGGACAGTTGTTCAGTGCCGAGTCAACCTGTGGAGCAAAGCTTGCATCTTGTTAGCCCTACTTAGATTTCTGCAGCCGTGAATGTGAGATAATAATTCACAGGAGTTCTCAAAGGTATAGCTAGTTTGTTTTATTGCAGGTTTCCCATTTCTGTGAATGGAGATTTTAATTGTATGTATCTGTGTGTGTTGTGTCGATCTGTATGTATGCTGTGTCTATGATTTCCTTTTCTCCTTGTAGTTTTTCACTGGATAAACTGAAGAGATTTCAAAGAAGAAGAAATGTTATGTAAAATGTGAAGGAGGCTAAATTGCAACATAACAGCAAAGAGAAGTATCAACAGATTTGGGTCACGTAATAGGTTTTAGCAATGACAGAATTCAAAATAAGTGGCATAAAAAGCACCACTGGTAACATAATGGGGAAATAAGTAAGGCCTAACTAATGTCATACAGAAGAATCACTCTTAAAAAACTTACCAGGACAATTTAATCCTTTTCTGTCCCATATTTAGACTCTAGAGATGTGGAATTTGTATGCTTATGCCTTCCTTATCTGGATGCAGTGAATTGCACCTAATTTGACACAAATTTCTGCTTCTCTCACTTTTTCACTTCTTTGAATTCAATTTAAGTTAAGAAACGGAATGTGCTAGATTACTCATAATGCTTTTAGCATTTCAAAAAGCATCGTCATGCTGAGATTCACCTTGGGCAGAAAATGAAAAGAGATCAGGAATGAAAAGATTCATAAGAAAACACATTAAAAGACCAGTATCCCCTCTTAACTGCCTTCCCACTGAATTTTGCCTGTTGAGATAAATGTGCTAGAGATTCCATTTACTATGCAGTTATTTTCCTTATACAGTGAAACAGTCGCTGGGAAAAGAGCGTTCCTTTGGAGCACAATAAACACACGACAGTCTCTTTGCGTTGGGGTGCAGATACAGATTGTTTTCCCTTTTGATTTGTGTGGGCAACAGCAGTATTTAATTTGTTTTCTAGTTGCAGTTGATAAAAACAGGGAGAAAGCTTTTTCAGGCTCTGCATTTTTCTCTGCATCCAAGATGACAGTGTTTGTTTCATTTCAGATCTGCATTTGCAAACAAAGAGCACTACAAAAACAGTCTCTAATTTATAACTAACATAAGGTGGCTGGGAGAGGTAAACCTTCCGGGTAGACTGTAGCTGAAAGTTGACACTGGGATAATTTGTGTTGAATTCACAAAAGTGTTGAAGAACTTTTAATTACAGCTGAGTCTAGTAGAAGCTCTAAAATGTGTAGACCCCCTTCTTCTGGCAGTATTGGGGGTGGGACTCTCAGGCAATGCAGAAGTACTTAATTTTTCAAAGAACATACATTTAAGTTTAGCTAAGTCGTGCCGAGTTTTTTTGCTGTCTTCAAAAGCTTGAAGAGTTCCTCACAGGCAAGTATTTACTTTGGTTGTACTATCCAGTTTTTATCAGGAGTCTCATACACAGCAATTGTGCTCAATATGCTGCCAGGTGATTTCCACAGTCAGTGATACACAGGCCCTGTTGCTTTACTCTGCATAGGTATTGGGCATGCAAAAAGTCCTGAATATTCTGTAAACGTTTTGTTAATAGAAATCAAGTTCTTGTCCAAAAGTTAAATCAAACTAGGAGCCCATCTAAATCATGAATTTCTTCTTGACGCTAGCTGCTGAATTATGTCCGAGGATAAAAGAATTACTTACATTAGAGTACCTGAGTAAGCTTCCTGTTATAAGTAAAATCAAGGAAGGATAAATTCCATACTTTCAATCCATACTTTCAAAAATTCAGGCTTGCCAAGTAAAGCTAAAGAAAATAATGTTATTTGATTAGTGTCTGCTGCTGTTTATAGAAAACTATGACTTTGCAGACTTGCAGGTTTTAAATCTATCTCCTAATAAAACTCAATAGTTGTTGATAGAATATGAAAATGAATAGTCTGTAAATATATTTGTTGTGACCTTTTGTGCAACACTACGGAAGTTTGCACAAATTGTTAGCATTTTTCCAGCTTTAGCAGTGTGTATTCAGGTGGCCTGAAAGTGCCTCATTCTTCTGGGTTTGCACGCCTGATCTCATAACTGTTTGGGAAGTATATGTCTGTATGTGTGGGTGGGTGCGATACGTCTAGATATGAGCAGCTGCAAGAGCTGAGAACAAAATGAACATGAAGAAAACAACAGTTTTAAAGCAATCAAATACAGCTGTCAAAGTCACCAGGAAGCTCGAACTTGTTTGTATTACTTGAAAAATGGAAGAAAGAAATTGAAGGAGAAATGAAAAGCTGTTGAAAATTTGCACCAGCCTCTTCCCTCATGCAAACAGCGATAGAGCAGTCAGATAATTAAGATGCATCTGCCATATGACATTAAGCAGCCTTTTGTGAACTGTTAATTAAGATTTAATCAGTCACATATTTTATTCTTGTTGAATTAGAAGATGAGTGTAAATTTCTTGTGGTGTTTCCCTATGCCCTGTTGAAGGAAGTCAATGTATCTTAAGATAATTTAGTGATCATAGCCTAGTGTGGTAATAAAAAGAGATGAGAGAGGCACCAGCATGACATTTTGGGTAACACAGTGAGTGTAATTCAGATGGGACAATTGATAAATGAAGCTCATGCTTTCATTTTAAAATTTAAAAAAATAATTATGCAAGTATTTATGAAGTCAGTACATGTTAGAATCATGCTATGGTTGTTAATGTAAGAATAAATGTAAAAGCCTTTCCCCAAAATCTTCATGTCATGAAGCACTAGTTGCTTTTGTGCTTACCTCATTACACTCAAACTACAGGATTCAAACCTCAGTTACAGCACAAAACTAAATCCAGCTACACGCTCTGTAAATAATTAAATAATGTTAAGCAAAAAACACAGGTTTGGATTTAAATATACTTATGTGGCTATCCTGAAATGTGTTCAGCATATGGAATTAGATACATTTCTCGCTTAAAAGTTTCTCCCCTCAGATTTATTTAAAGTATATGACTATAAGATGAATACACTGATATTGCTCTTCGTGAAGATTGTATGACTAGAAGCTTGTCACGGTTTGGGGTCAGGGCACCCCCCCAAATCTGCAACAGAACACTCTCTCCCCATCCCCACCCAAAAAGGGAAGAAAGGAAAGAAAGGAGAGAGACTTAGCGATTAGGAAAGGAAACTAGAACAGCTTTACTAAAAAAATGAAAATAATAATAATAATATTATATACAAATATGTGCAAAACCAGTATCGAACCCAACCCCCC
>WEIS01047686.1:13757-24204 GCA_013389965.1 Todus mexicanus
TGTAATATTACATATTTTTTCATGCTGTGTCATGTTGGCTGGAAATCTAGCTTGGAAGCCTCAAATGCTTGAAATTCTAAGCCAAGAATTTCCTAAAAGACTGGGGGGTTTTGGCTATCCAGATTCTGGGATATCCAGTTTAAGATGAAGTAGAGGCACCATTTTCAGGTGTGAGAGTCCAGTGTCTTCTGAAAATAAAGACCCTTAAAATATCTTGAGATAGGGATGTAAAAATGTGTAGGGTTTCAGGCTTTACCTAGCACTTTCACCATCTACTTCAGCACTAACGTTTATATTTCCAGGTCTTTTTCCCTTTGTAAAGACATTGGTTCCTTTGTCTGCATTGCCCTGTAAGAAAAGAGCACTTTTCCCTATCAGACCTTGAGAGCCAGAAGACAGGATATCGAGGAGCATATCTATGTACACTCTTGTAACTGTGTGTGCAAGTAATATCTATTATGTGTATGCAGGAGAGAGACTAAGCCGCTGAACTAATTAATTTTCTGCTCTCATCTGTTCTTTGTTCATGCTGAAGTGATTTGCGCAGTGAAATTTGGCTGAGGAGGAATATTGGCAGACTCTTTCTAATGATGTCACCTAAAAAGTGCTCCCTTTGTAGGGGTGATTAGGAAACTAGAAGCTACCTAAGCTACATTAGTTGTATTAGGTGGATCGACGCTGATTTCATCCTGTTTTTAGAAGAAAGAGTGAGTTCACTAAATTGTTAAATATGACCAGTACACTGCAGCAATAAAATCTTTTCCCATGAATTCATGCAAAGAAGATTATTGTCAAAATCTGTTCCTAGCAATTCAGGCTGTAGATAATTGCTACAGTAGCCATTAACTTAGTTTAAATCTTTATCAAATGATCCATTTTTTAACTGTCCTATAGCGCATAGCACTTAAATTCTTCTTTATCCCATTAAAGCGCTTTAAGCTCCTATAGTGGCCTAATGCAGATAATTGTTCTAATTCTGCTGAAGCACTCTCAAATCTCTTTCACCTCGTTCAAATACTTAAATTGTCCTTGTTCAAGAAGAGTATCAGCTCTTCCGAGTAGGCTTGAAATAACACATAGAACTCTTTATCTGTGTGAAGGGCTTTCAGATTTGATTTCTTCGATCTCAAGAGTGCTCACTCTATGTAGGAGAGTGCAGAAAACTCTGAATTTTAAATAATTGTGGGGTGTGTATGTGTGTATGAAATTCCAGGGTCATCTTTCAGAAGTCTAGCATCTGCCTGTGTGTCTAGCTGCAGTGGAGGAAGAAGGTCCTAAGGGGTCCCCGTGTACTTTAGGGGTTTTTTCACTTATTTTGGTAAATACTGTATTTGTTTTCTTTTGTCCAGTCGTGTTTTTTCTCCCCTCTTCTAACCAGGCCGTCTTTCTGGCTGCTCAAATCACTTGCCTGTAGTAAGCTGTTATTTTTTTCCTAGAGTATTATACATCTCCTACGTTCAATGCTGAGAGTGAAGTCTAATGTTCATTTGTCCAGCCTTACTGCGGGTCTAAAATCAGTACCAGTGCCTGTGCCTAGCAGGGAGTTGGATGTGAGTTCATGTACTCTGGTTCCAGACAAGTTCTGCATAACTGTGGTGTGACTGCCACTTGACAGACACAGTAAGTTGTGCCTTGAAGATGCACTGCTGCTTTTTCAGCTTTGCTTCAGGTGTGTATTCTTTAAAATACAAGTTCTCTAGAGAGATTTCTCTTTATGAAGTTAGATAAACAGCTTTGGCAACCACAGGAGTGCACTGGGGTTTATTTTATTTTTTCTCAGATTAAAACTTGAATATACTCAGGAACAAGAGATGCTACATTTCAAAGTTACAAAACGTTGCTGGACATCTGATCCATGACATCCTGCCTCTGAGCAAGGAAAGGCATCCTGCCTTCTGCTGAGCTTCTCTTTGAAAGAATCCCATTATTATTAAATCCTTATTATTCTGTCTAGCAGTCATGCCACAGGTGACTGGCCATGATATGTGGTAGTCCTGGGCTTGTGACTTCGTGGTGATAGTTCTGTGCTGTTCAATGCTGTAGAGTAGAGGCAGTTGTCAAAAGCTGTGCCTTGCAATCCATATCCAAGAACTGCAATTTACACTTTTCATTAACTTACATTGAACTAGATATGTTCTACAATCAGAAAACATCAAGTTACTTTATCAAATCCTTTGGAGTTTGGATTCTAATGACATCTCCTTGGATCTTTTTCTGCTATGTTTAATTAACAAATACTACAATAACTATCACAAATGCTGTACAAATACCGTTGTAGGAAAAGGTCTGTGAATATTGCTGGATCTACTCCAGGATTATACTATGAACACCCTATTCAATGTCTCAATGATTTGCTACTTAATAGAGTTTGGGGGGTTGTTGTTTTTTTGAAGCAGTCTAACTGCATTATTATCTTAATGAACGTATAGCCCATTACATAATCCTCATATCCTGAAATACAATTCGAATGTAGTAGTAATAGACAAAAAATACAGAAATAGTAAGAAAATTATTTACCTGCAGGACTACAACATGGTAGGACTAGAAAGACTAATCTTAAACTCCCTGTCTAGATTCCTCAGTAACAAGCTACTGCATGCTGAAGACACTTTTCCATAATCATATATAATCTTTCCTCAAATGCATGTAATCATGCTAGCATACTTACTTCGCTGAACAGCTATTCTTACTCTCTGAACAACTTAAAAATGACAGGTTATAATCAACCCCTTTAATTTTTTCCATTATCATCTTTAGCTCACTTCTTTTTGGTGGTGTTGGTTCAGATCAATGTGACTAATTTCTTTACTGCTTTATATATTTCTGTGCTATGAAGCTTTTACGTAATCTGTTCTTAGATTCTTAACAGAATCTTGACTGAAGTGCATTTCAGAGCCCTTTTGATGGGAGATGGGTTTATTATTATGAAAACACTTTATGTACCAATTTAGACATCAACTAATCTCTTATTTATTCAAGTAAGGTAGTAGGATTGAATCATGTTTCTATAAATTTTCCGTGCTTTCTTGGGAACATATAAATTGTTTGGAGCTGTTTGTCATCGTTGTTTTGCTCAGACAAAATGTATTGCAGTAAATTTGCTGCTTTGTGCGGTGCTGCATTTCTTAAAACTCTACTATGTAACGTTTAGCTTGATGGAAAAGGAAATTATTTCTCTATATGAGGTAACATGGTGCTGCAGGCTAAGCTCTGTGAAAGTGTAGCATTTTCATACAGTGGAAGGGAGAGTTGGTGCACTGTTTAAAGGAAGCATGGAGTTCAGTTCGCCTCTGGCATACACTTACTGTTTGCCAATAAGAAGATAGGCCTGGGAGCAGCCAGCAGGGTATTAGTTGAGATGGTGACTGTGTCTGCTCCCAGGACACACTGCTGGCTCATGTCCACTTTGCTGTCCAGCAGGACTTTCAGACTGAGCAGCAGAGCTGTTCTCTAGGTGGTGTCACTGGAGGGAGTTCTTCCCTTCCAGGAGCACACACTTGTGCTTTTGCCCTGATGAGTTTCAGGAATGTCCTGGGGCCCCATTCTCCCAGCCTGCTCAGGTCCCTGGGGGTGGTGACTTTGCCCTTGAGTGTACTGACTGACTCTATCCTCAGCCCCAGGTCAGTGTCATGAGAGAGGACACTCCATCACCTCCAGCTCATTCACAAGGATGTCAAACAGGACACGTCCCAGTACAGACCTGGCAGTACTCCACTTACCACCAGCTTCAAGGTACAGAACATCCCAGTAACCACTACTACCAGAGGAGCGGGAAGCTGGGCTGGGAGATATTATGAACCCTGCAGAAACCACTATGCTGATGAGGTACTTGCTTCTCACTCAAGGAAGTAAGATATTTATTTACAGAAATCTTATTTATAGATGGAAAGTCAGTTTGGGTTAGTATTCCTTGCGAACTCTTTATCTGCAAGAAGTGTAGTGGCTTCTGACATGTGGTGTTTCTTTGCACCTTGACCAAGCCCATGGCGTGTCTCCCTTCTTCCCCAGTTAAATTTCCTCCTGGAAGCAATTGCTGCCTGGACATTGGAATTCACTTAACTGAGTCCAGCTGTAGGAGCAGAGATACCTTGAAACATCTAACAGCTCTGAAATACAGCTTACCTACAGGGTTTTACTGCAGCTGGTTTGCTAGGAGTGGATTTGTCCTTGGTGTTGCACACTTTTTTGTTGTCAGAAAAATTATATAATGCACTAATTTAATCTTGTTGTTTTCCACATTTAAGCAACAGTGTGCAACTGGAGGTGTTAATTCTGTTTGGTAACTGAGAAATGAAGCGCTCCAGAATGTATAGCTGTTGGGAGCACCAGTTCTCTGTAGGAGTTGATGGGCTGCGTGGTCGCTGCAGTAGGTGAGGCCTGGGTATCTCTCTCTCAGTAGCAGGATTCTCAGGGGTGATAGGGGTTGGTCTCCTTGTTTCTTTTATGGAAAAATACAGAATATGTTCACTCTGCATAGACTAAAAAAAACCAACTGAAGTAGAAAAGCAGAGATGCTTTGTGTTCTGGGACTGGACTGGATTCAGGAAGCATTTGGCTCCTGCCACTAAATGCCAGAGTGATTTGGGGCAAAAGGTTTAATCTTCTTGTTTTAGTTCTCTGTTTGGAAACTTGGAATCGTAGCATTTCTGTTCTCTTACCCTCTCCCTGTCCTTTCTTTAATTTAGCAGCTGTGCCGGGCAGGGCTTTTTTTGTTTTGTTTTGAACATCTAGCACTGAATAGAGAGAGAGCCTGTGCCTTTTCGGGTCTGCTAGAATTACTGTGATAACACCTAGCTTGGTAAAACAGCTGAAAATACTGTCCCAAGTTGAATGTGAGAGTCCCTGCTATTATGGACTAGTAACCTGGAGGGCAGGGGCATGATGTGATTCGTCCAAGATGATGTGGATACCAATTGATTAATTAGGCTGTGACTTCTCACTTCATTGGAGGCCCTGTCTTTGCAGGCACTGGTGGCAAGTTAGGATTTAAGGCTTTTGCCCTAATGTTGCTATGTGTTGATATAACTGCAGAAGAAAGAGCTTGCATTTCACATAGGCTGACATGTTTTATTTTAGATGCATTCCCCTGGTTTCATGTATTGGTATGAATTAACTTGCCTTATTCCAAACTGTTCGTTATGTTGCTTCACTTTTAACTTTGAGAGCGTAAGACTAAGAACTAGCTGTAAATAATGCAATGCAGGTGCCCAGGGATCAGACCCTAGGCTCTCTAGAGCTTTTAAAGTTCACTTCTGATCAGTCAGCTGGAGCTCTTGATGCTGAGTGAATTTGCATTCTTTCACCTTTATTTGAATCTTTTAAGATGGGAGGCTATTCAAAAGTCTGAAAATGCCTGGTGATGATATGGGTGCTTTTGTCACTCCATGTATTTGCCATACCTTGAAGCATGTTTGGTATCTACTGCTTTGCCTGTAAATATTTGGTTCCACCTGCTTCTACCACAAATATTTGTGTGTGCTAAGCCACTGCTTTGGTCTAGCTGTCAAATGTTGAGAAATTGCTTGCTAGTCATTGCCTTAAGTAGTGCTAATGTAAGAAAGCTTGAGGGGTGATGTGCTAGATTTTTTTTCTTTTACTTATTTCTGGAGGTGAGGATCTGAGGGCCACAAAGATCTTTGTCTTATGAGCTCAAAGTTTACATCTTAATGCGTAAAGGCAGCTCTCTTGGGAATTAATTATCCCGAGCATCACAAAGGTCTGGAAGACTGCAGTGGTAATGAGTATGAAAGTCAGGCAGACTTCCTGACCAAAAAATAAATAAATAAACCCCCCAGAAGTAGTAGCAGTTACCTTTGACAAGTTCACAAATAGACCATTCTTAATGTTGCAAGGCAAAGTTGTGGTGTAAAATCTTTTCAAATTAAGGAAGCTATTGTGATTTATAGCAATAGAGATCATAGGGAAATGTACCAGGATGACTTGGTCTGTGAAAGAAGATTACATCCTCCAAATTATGTCATCTTCCAAATTTGAGAAGAAGATTTCAAGACGTGTACAGGGTCTCAAATAAATTGCTACATTTACTTAACCTTAAGCCCTGTAATTTACAGGCCTGTGTGATCTACCGTTTCTCAGCTAGGCAAGAAACAGCTGTAAGTTATGGGAGTGCATTAAGGAACTTTTGTATTTCGTGACTTTGGAAATTTAAAAAGAAGGAATATATCTAAATTTATTCTTTTGGGTCACCAGGAGACCGTGAAGTGTAGCAGAAATGGTGACCCTGGTTAATTGCATCATCATTTGATAACAGGATGTAATTAGCAGGTTTGAGTGAGGGTTGTGGCAGTGGCAGCCGTTATTTACAGAGGACAGGATGTGCCCCGGTGCTGTCATCTGCTGTGGTGTGATAGTAGAGCTTGCTCATACCGCTGTCTCTGCATTTGCTTTTTGTGCTGTGAAACAAGTGGATTTTTCCACTGGTGACTGCTAAAATTAATTTTGTGACTCTAGACAGTGCATTATTTAGTAATGTATGATTGAATTAAACAAGCTTTAGTTAACAATAATGAAGGAAAAAAATGCATGGTAGTAATATCTGTGAAGCGAAATTGAAGAGAAAAAAAATTAAACTGCTCTGTTAATTTTCCATTACTATTGCTTCATATTTTAACTGTTACAGACGAGTTACAGGTGTGGCCCCTAGAGGTAGGTCTACATTCAAACTGTTCAGTTGAATATCTTTGTCAGGGATCTGGAGGAGGCGATGGAGTGCACCTTCATCAAGTTTACGTGACACTGAATTGGGGGGCAGTTAACTCAAGGTCTGTCATTCAGAGGGACCTAGAAGGGCTGGAGAAATAGAAATCTCACAGAGACTGACAGGGCAAATAGAAATTCCTGCGGCTGGAATGGCCTCATCTGTGCAGTGGTACCAGTTGGGGACTGGACTGGCTGAGTGGCAGCTCTACTGAGGACTGGGGATTCTAGGGGGTAGCAGGCTGGGCGTGAGTCACCTGCATGATCTGGCAGTGATGGAAGCTAAGCAGCATCTTGTGCTGCATCAACTCAAGCACAGCCACTGGATCTAGGGAAACTGGTGTTCTCCTTTACCTGCCATGTGTTAGATCCAACCTGGAATACTGTGTCCAGTTGTTAGTTGCCTCAGTATGGGATAAGTGTAGGTGAACTTGAGTGAGTCAACAAGAGGGTCACCAAAATGGTGGGGGGTTGAAGCCCATGAACTGTGAGGAGAGGCTGAGAGAATTGGGTTTGTTCTTTCTGGAGAAGGCAACGCAAGACCGAATAGTCCCATAGCTGTTGAACGGTGTGCAAGGAATTACCAAGAAGATGGAGCTGGGTTCTTTTCTGAAGTGTATGGTGGGAGAATGAGAGACTAGCCAAAAAATTGAAAAGAAAAAGATGTTCCAACTCGGTATAAGGGAAAAAAATTATAAAAAAATACAGAAATATCACTGTAAGAGCATTTAAGTATTGGAACAAGTGTCTGAGAGAGGCTTTGGAATCTCCATACTTGGCAATTTCAAAGATCTACCTGGTCTGACCCTGTTTGGAGATTGAGATCCTCTGTGACCTGAATGATTTTATCTTTAGAAGTCCTTAGAAATCATTGTGAATGCCTGCTATATTTATTTTCATCCAATCTGTGAATGGAGCAATGTAGTTTAGGCTCCTCTGATCTCCTTACTTACGTTCTGACTGTCAGAGGCTGGTAAATCCTAAAACTTCTAACACTTTTTGGAAGTTGGACGTTTCCTAGCTGCAGTTCTTTTCAATCAAAGTCTCCAACTAGTTTCTAAGCAAAATTGTAAACTTGACGACGGACTCTCTCCTGATGATTTAAGCCTCTTAACTGTAATCCATACTTGTAATAAAACCGCATCCAAATATATCTCTTGAAGGATTTTTTATTTTTAACCAGTGTTTGTGTGCGATGCAGTTGGTGCCTCCCAGGCATGACATTAATCCCAATTTACTGCAGTTAATAAATTCAGTGACTTCATGGGCATTACTTGCAACAGTAGAATAAGAGGCTGATGAGAGGTTTAGAATATTCATTGTTCATTTTCTCTGTTTGCCCTGCGAGCTGCAGGTCAGCAGTGTTTGTATAACAGCTTGATTTTATTCTGTTTGAGAGGTATGGTTAAAACATTAAAGGTAGGCCTCGCTTAATTGGGTCAATTTGCAGTGCATTTCCACTTGATATTTCCAACCTTGTCCTTAACGTGGAATTTTCTTGCTGGTATTCTGAACTGCTTTTAACCACTCAAGTAACACCTTGTTCTTTCCACTAAGAAGTCTTTTACAACAATTAGGGGTTTGATTGGCGAGTAGTAAACAGGCATTTAATTTGAGGATTCTTTATTGTTCTAATAAAGAGAAGGCATTTTTAATAATAATGCTTTGTTGGTGACATTAGTGTAAGTCCTGTGCAAGTTAAGTCATAACAGGCACAATGCAAGGTTGTTAGGAAGCTGTATTAATGGGGGCTCTGCACTGTTAGTGGAGACTAATGGAAAAAGAAAGCAGCAGCATTTTTGACACAAAGGACAATGTATATATCGGTAAATTTGTTCCGAAAGAGAAAAATGTGTTGGTTGTTGGAATCTTTTAGTACAGTACTTGATGATATTGAAAAGATGGTTAATGGATGTGTTTATTTAATGAAGTCCTTTACTCAGAAATCCAATACAAAAGACCACTTAAACCTGAATTTTAGGCATGTTTTTAAATTCCACTGACTTCAGTGATGCTAAATACTTTATCAAATTGAGAACCCATTTGTCTACCTTTTCTAGTGAAACATTAGAATTAATTCAGTATACTAGATACCATTTATTTGACATCCCAGAGCCGTAGTCCTGTTTGATTTTCAAAATACTGTTTGGCAGCCGTTTGTCTGCATCCAAAGGACTTACTCGTTTTGCATGTGTGCTCAGTGAGACCAAAACAAGGCTCCTGTGGATAACCTCATTAAATTTGAAGTGAGGTGGAGCACACATGTGCCTGTAATCGCTAGTTTTTGTACTTTTTGTAACTCATGCCAAAAGCACCTGGTATTTGAAGTTGGTGTAGTGATGTGAAAGAGTATTTTAGAGAATCTTTTGTCCATTTTCTTCCTCAAAAAAGCCAGCAGACTGACTACTCTTTGCTGCTGTTACTGCTAATAAGAAAAAGCCCAAATTGACAGGCTGCATTATCTTTTCATCTTCCAAGTGGTCCATTATGAGCAGTGCTGTGCAAACAACTGTGACCTTTCACTGTTCCACAGTGTTGAAGGTGGTTTGTAAACGTACTTCAGTCTCAAGTCTGGAGTGAGTAATAAGAACTGCATTTTTTTTCTCTTGAAGTCAGTGGTGCTTGCATGGGGCAAGGTCTGTGTTTTTGTTACACCTTCGCGTAACACCAGTGCTTGTTACTGCGATGCTAAGAAAACAATGAAGAAATCCAACTTGATTCCTAGGGTTGCTTTTTTCCAATTCAAAGTGAATCCCCTTGCAGATCTCCTTGCTGTGCAAAGTTCAAGCTTCACCTTAGTAACCTCATTGCTGAAAGTGAGATAGGAACAGCGCTTGTATTTCAATATTCTGCACATCATGTCTCTGTTCAACCTTTTGGTTATCATCTAGAAGCTTGGTCAAGCCACCTTCATACATAACTCTTAATAGACCAAGCAGACAGGGCTGTATTTGTGAATGCTCCTGCTCTGACCTCCTCAGCCCACGAATCCCATCTTGATGGACTGAGCTAGAAAGTAGGGTCTGAGCAGAATGCTTGGCTTAGACCCTTTTGGAGGTTTTCACTTCCTAGTGCACAGCTTCAGGGCCCTAGCACAGGCTCCTGGTGCCCATGAACAGGAAGGGCAGGTTTCACACCATTGTAATTGAAGTCAGCAAACACTCTTTCAACACAACCCGTGATTACATCTAACAATGGTGCTGTGCATCATTTGAGATGGCCACGGTTTGTGTGGTTTGGGACAGAAAGAGGTCCAGTCCAAGATATAAGCTAGTTTTGATGTTATACCCAAGGGAGCTGTTGAGCAATCCACCTGTGAGTCAGTTTACAGCACTTGAGCCAGAAGGAGCACAATAATTCCAAACATCTGACAAGATAACTCTCAAAATTGCCTAAACAAAGCTATAAGGGCAGAAAGAGCTTTCTGCTGGCACAGATCGATTCCTGATGCTTCAGACATTTCAAGAGGGATACTTTGACAGCTGGCCAAACACAGAGCAGTCAAGTTTTAAATGCAGATTAAGTGCTCCAATAATAATCATGGGTCATTTGCTTTGTAAGGAAACTTAAATGCCTGAGATCCATTAAAAAAATAAATAAATGGAAACAACAGATACTGGTCTCGAGTGTCCTTAATAACAATATTAATTGCAAGGTTAAGCTTGTACATACAGAGTGCAAATTTGAGAGGAAAGCTGTGCCTCTTCCACTATGGAAGAAATATTGTTTT
>WEIS01047694.1:0-14293 GCA_013389965.1 Todus mexicanus
TTTTTTTTTAAATTCAAGGAGAATTATGTTATCTTGTGACGGCTTCCATCTGAAACACGCCTGTTTTCAGTCCTGGGCTATGCGGAATCTCTAGAATCGCCTCTAGCAATGCTTCTCTGACTTCAAATGTGTGGGGTTTGGTGTCGTGAGTGATAAGCTGGGTGAGGGGAGCAGAGGAGAAGGGACTCTCCTTGTATTCCTATTGAATCCCTTTACCCGTGGAGCTTTCGAGCTTTATTTAAAGCACGTATGTATTTTTTTCACACACTCGAGAGGCTGCCCTCTTGGGATTGTTGTTGGTTGTATTGATGATGTCATTTGTGTTGCTCTTTTGCGAGCTCCACGGGGAAATTGGAGCCGATGAGGTTTCTCACCAGCAGGATGTCGATTCACTTGGTTAACATTTTGGTGGAACATCTCCAAAAAAAATCCAAGGCCCTGTAGTGCCCGTTAGATTAATCCCCGTCTTTTGAAAGCCAAACGATCCAAGGGAGTTAATGATGGGGGCAGCCGGACTAATTGAGTCTTCGTTCTGTTGTGACTTGGTGTGTCCTTGGCAACTGGTGCCGAGCTGGGCTCTGCGCGTCCTCGCCGCCGAGCAGCACAAGGTTACGTTTTCAAAGGGCTTTTGTTCCAGCCGTTGTCTGAAAGCAATACAGGGGTTTGAAAAGCGCGTTGTGCTGAGCGGGAAGTTCCTGACAGCGCGGAATGGGAACCCGTAACCTGCGCTGAAAGGAGCAGCCGTACTTCTGAGCACCGGCAGCAGTGCTCCGGTAACCCTTGGGGGTTGTGAGTGAAGAGCTCGCCACCGCCGTCGCTGAGATTTTAGGTTGTTCTTGGATCTCCTTCTCCGCACAAGTGTCTGCTAAGGCCAGAAAGCCCCCTAGAGAAAAAGCAACTGCTGAACATTTGAGGAGCCGCTTTGGTCTGAGTGCTGGGTTATCACCAGGTCTCGTCACGGGGCGCTGACCAGTTGCTTACCAGTTTTGTGCACTAAGCCAGGATCGCTCTGGTGTTAGGATGTCACTTTGCACCCCGGAATCCATCGCCGCTTCCTGAAGTCTTTGCAGGGATTTCACGTTGTTACGCGTCGTTCTGTTCCTCGTGTGCTGAGGTTGCTTTGTCCCATCGCTGAGGCTTCGGGGAGCAATCATTAGACGTGGCTGAGGGACAGGGATTGGCCTGAAGGCCGGGATTAGTGCTCAGCTCTGGGATCCCAGGATTCCCGGGAAAGCTGCTTCAGGAGAACGAGCCCCGCTCCAGCCTTAGAGCTGTGACACGGTTTCCGTGTAGCTGTGAAAGGCTGACTTACGGCATCCGGGGGATTTTGCAAATCTTCCTTTCCAGACTTTTGCTGCCCCTCATTGTAGCTTCCAGGCGCTGATCACAGTCGCTTCACCAGTGCGGTTGTAGCGGGTACACAGAAAGGGGCAGCTCGAGGTCCGGTTCTAAGGGTTTTTCTCACTTCTTTGTACCCAAACAAAAACCAAATGTATTTTAATACGCCACGGTATAAAACCCCCTCTGTTTTCAGGAAACCACAGCTCCTGCAGGGAGTCTATGCCATGGGCTTCAACAGACCATCCAAGATCCAAGAGAATGCCCTGCCCATGATGCTCGCTGAACCGTACGTACACAACTTCCTACTCCCTCCTGGTATCAGAAGGATTTGCAGGATTTAGTGTACCTGGAGTGAGCTCTGCAGGGGTGGGGGGTGATGAGGGAGCTGCCTGGGCTGTGGTGAACAGGTTCCCATTTCCACGGTGTTTCTGTCATCGTGAAGTGTGCGACAGCAGCCCTGGATTTGTCCCTTCCCAGGGCTGGTAGTGAACACACAGTCCCGCGGCATTTGGCCGAGGTCAACCTCATTTTCCTACTTGGTGTAGGGGAGAAATCGTGAAACTGCTCCAGAAATGCTGGGAGGGTGGGAGCAGCGGAGGTGCTGCGCTGGCTGGTTTCTCTCCGCTCCCCTGAGCTGCAGCGAATGAAGACACTAGGGGGAGATCTGCTAAATGGAAAAACACTGATAGATCAGTGCCAGTTTCCTTCGGAATCTCCATAACCCAGAGGTGCCAAAAGAGAGAGTTCATAGAGGGCGGGAACTACCTTCTGCTCGCTGGGGCGGAGCTGCTCGAGCTGGGCCCCAGTCCAGAGCGGTGGTGGATCTAAAAGGTGTTAAAACGCCACTCGCTGCGTTTTCTCTATCACTTGACCCCACGGTGACGTTGTCCAGGTGGTTTGTCTGGTAGAGCTCATGTCTCCTGGGTGTTTTGCAGCCCACAGAACCTGATCGCACAGTCTCAGTCCGGTACTGGCAAGACAGCTGCCTTTGTCCTGGCCATGCTCAGTCGCGTTGAACCTGGGAACAAGTACCCGCAGGTAAAGGTTCTGGGACGGGGCTGCTTCAGGGACTTTCGTGGGTGGTGCTGCAAAGAGGGTGGGCGTCTGCGGAGAGCTTTGGTAGTCAATTCATAGCTTGGTGAACCCAGCTGTGTGATGCTGTTTCTGTAAAGCACTGAACAGAGGACTTGGGGATCTATCAAAATGCCAAAGTGCAAAAGATGCAGATTTTATAGAAGCATAGAATTGCTTAGGTTGGAAAAGATCTTTAAGATCATCAAGTTGTCCCTGTTGGTCCCTCCCTTACATCACTCAGGATGCCATCGCTCTGCAGGGAGTTAAATTGTGGGGGATATCATTCTAGGAGACATGAAATCAGAGGGATGTTGCAGGGTGAAGGGTGTTAAATAAGTGGAATTTGGGCTGGAAGGGAAGATACTTGTGCCCATAGAGCAGAAATGCCAAGAAAGGCAGGTTTTATCCCAATTTCCCTATGGGATAGTTGAACAGTTTTACCAATGCTAAAGTTCTTTCCTTAAAAACACTGTTCTTATCTCTGAGTAACTGTAGCTGTTGGGTTCCTTGTCACCACTGTCCCCCGGCAGTATGTGCACTACCTGGCCCGAGGAGCAGAACCGAGCACAGAAAGCCCGTGAGGAGGTGACTGTGTCGTATCGGTGCATTCCCCTAGTGTCAGGATGCAGAACCCGTGGGCTTCCAGCACCTGCTCAGCTGCTCCCCGGTTCATCTTCAGGAAAACAATTACAAGGATTTTAAAAAGCAAGTGTGATCGTGCTGCCCAGGACGCTGATCATCTCAAACACGTTGTCCTTCTGTCCCTCCAGTGTTTGTGCCTTTCCCCAACGTATGAGCTGGCGCTTCAAACGGGAAAAGTGATTGAGCAGATGGGAAAGTTTTATCCCGAGCTGAAACTCGCCTATGCTGTCCGAGGCAATAAATGTGAGTGAGCTACCGACCGACTGTAAATGAGACAGGGATTGTCGGGGGTAATACAGGAAACGAGCAGCAGAGCAGAAAGCTGGTGGAACAGGCTCGTTCCGAGCAGGGCGAGCGTTGCGCTGCCGGCACAGCCGTCTCCTGACAGCCTTCCTTTCTGTCTCGGCAGTGGAGAGAGGTCAGAAGATCTCTGAGCAGATCGTGATCGGCACACCTGGCACCGTGCTGGACTGGTGCTCCAAACTGAAATTCATAGATCCCAAGAAAATCAAAGTGTTCGTCCTGGATGAGGCTGACGTGATGATCGCCACCCAGGGCCATCAGGACCAGAGCATCCGCATTCAGAGGTGAGGAGTCTGCGGGCGCTGCCTGATTTCATTTTTGTTTCGATTGTGGCTGTTTTGTCACGTAGGAACAGCAGGGCTGGATTCTTGACCGGAGTCTTCACCGGTAAAGCAACAAGATTAAAAGATATATTTAGCTCTAATCCAGGTGGTGATAGAGGCAGAGTGTCAGGGGATGACGAGCGTTTTCATTTTCTCACAAAATAAAAAGCCTGGCCCCGGGTTAATTCAGTTTTAAGAATGCAGGACTGGATGCTACTGGTCCCTGCGGGAACGATCCGGTGTTGTAAGATCAGTGTTGTTCTCACCAGCCACTGAAAGAACCAGTTCTGGGATTATTGTTCTGCTTTGCCCGTAGCATCAATCCTCTCAGGATATCGGAGAATCCTGCCCGTTGTGCTCTCTCTTGCAGAATGCTCCCCAGGGACTGTCAGATGCTTCTGTTCTCGGCCACTTTTGAGGATTCTGTGTGGAAGTTTGCTCAGAAAGTTGTTCCCGACCCCAACATTATCAAGCTGAAGCGAGAGGAGGAGACGCTGGACACTATTAAGCAGTATTATGTCCTGTGCAATAACCGCGACGAGAAGTTCCAGGCTCTCTGTAACATCTACGGCGCTATCACCATTGCCCAGGCCATGATCTTCTGCCACGTGAGTCCTTCCAGGGTTCATCAGTCTCAGCGACCCCGTTTCTGTACTAAAAATCTGCTTTTTGGAAAGAAAGAGAGAACACAGATTGCTCTTTGGCTTTTTTGGCTGCCTGTGAGGGAAATATCACGAGCCACGAGAGCACGAGCGGGTTTGTTTCTCTGGGTTTGTCTGTCCCAGTCATCTGTATCCTCAGATGTTCTTTGAGGCAAAGATCAGTCATGCACAGTTTTCCAAAACAAAGTATTATTGAGAAGTACTGAAGCCAAAACCAAACCCACAAGGTTGAAAAATGAATAAAAATAAGGCAGAATGAGGGACAGGGAAGGCTCGTAGCTCCGCTGCTGATATGTAGCTTTTCCAGGGACTCCATTTCCCCTGGGTAATTGGGGATGTGCCTTTGGAGTCTCCCTGGGAATCATACGGAGAATTCTTCTTTTTTTTCTAGAAGGCGTCATAATAATTCTTGGGGAAAACCAGCTCTGAGAGCACCAGAAGAGCTGCGTGAAGCCAGCTCAGACAGGATAACACCTCTGTCTGCAGTGTGCTGCAGCACTCTGCTTTTAGGCTGCCTCGACATGTAATAATATCGGACATGATCGGAGGGCAGAAGATCAGTGTAATTGGGAACTGTTTAATTCCAGGCTGCGCAGAGCCTCGCAGCCTCCTTCGGCTCAAACCCTGACGTTTCCCAAGCCAAGTAATTTTGTTTACTTGACGCTGCTTGCGAGCTTTTAGTGTACAGATGTCATCCCTTGGAGAGAGAGAAAGCTGAGGAGCAGAGCACAAAGAAAACGCAGATTGCAAAGAAAGGGTCCCGTGCGGCAGACACAAGCTTGTCTATTTGCGATACGAGAGCTGGGAGCCCAGTTTGTCCTGGAGCCGGGATTCCCTTTTGAGATATAAAACCGGGGCAGCCGCAGAGCTCCCAGTTGACCCTGGAGAGGTTGGTTCCCTCTTTATTAAAGCTTCCTCGCCTTGTGTTTCAGACTCGCAAGACGGCCGGCTGGCTGGCGGCGGAGCTCTCCAAGGAAGGCCATCAGGTGGCATTGCTCAGCGGAGAAATGATGGTGGAGCAGAGAGCTGCGGTGATCGAGCGTTTCCGAGAGGGCAAAGAAAAGGTGCTGGTGACCACGAACGTCTGTGCCAGAGGTAGGGGACGGCAGAGCGGGGCCGGGGAGGGGAAGAACCAGCCCATCCCAAGATAACGTATTGCAGGAAGAATTCACATCCTCAAACGTTACGGGCTGGACAAATTAGGGTCCTTAAAGTAATTCTGGACTTCTGGGCTGCTGCATCTAGAGATGCCTGTGGGCAAACATGTGATTCCTTGTAGACTTCCTGCAGCTTGTGATGAAAAAGTCCATCCCGTGAGGATTTTATGGTTCTGGCGCCGAGCCTGGCTCGTACCGCTGACCCTCAGCGTTTAAAGTAAACATGCGCTGGAATACGGGAATCTGCGAAGTGCTGAACTCCAGCAGGGATTTGTATCGCAATTTGACATCCTAGAACAGTTTATACAACAGAGGACGGGGAAAAAACAGCTCCGGAGAGGGGGAGAGAGTTTCCAAAATATGCAAGTGCTGGTTAAAGCATCTCCGACCGCTTTTCTGTTGGCATTTCAATGGGAGGCTCTGCTGTAACAGCCAGACGGTTTTTATTTCAAAGTACCCCATAAGGATATCGTGGGGAAAATCCATTTTGGAGTTTGGCTTTTAACCCTTTGCTCTGTGTAGAGGCAGCTCTGGGTAACCTGCTTGTGGTGACCAGGCCATGCGTGGGTCAGGCCAGAGGTGGCTGCTCCTGCTGCGACATGGTTTCGGTGTAGTTGTGTGATCTGAGCCTCTCTGTTCCTCAGGGATCGATGTGGAGCAGGTCTCTGTTGTTATCAATTTTGACCTTCCTGTGGATAAAGATGGGAATCCAGATAACGAGACGTATCTGCACCGGATCGGACGTACAGGTCGCTTCGGCAAGCGAGGACTGGCTGTCAACATGGTGGACAGCAAGCACAGCATGAACATCCTCAACAGAATCCAGGAGCATTTCAGTACGTACCCTCAGACTTTCCTCTCTCTCTAAAACTAGACATTATTTCTGCATGACATTGATTAGTTGTACCCTGAGCAGATATTTCTTGAGCCCGTGGCTCTTCAGCTGTGGCTTGTGTGGTGTCACTCAGGATCGTGACCCGCTGCATGTGAGCAGACATGAGTTGGGTTGTCTGCCCACTGCCTACCTGGCAAGTCCTTTAAAGGGACGTTCCAGAGATTGGGTGATGTTCGAGTACCCCAGTGGGCCTTTGAGAAATGCAAGAAGTTTTATCTTGTAGTTTTAAAGCCTGACTGAACATGGATTATAGAATCAGAATCGTTTTGGTTGGAAAAGACCTTTGAGCTCATGGAGTCCACCCATTCCCCCAGCACTGCCAGGGCACCACTGCCCCGTGTCCCTCAGCACCACATCTCCACGGCTTGGAAACCCCTCCAGTGATCAGGGGGACCTCACCCCTGCCCTGGGCAGCCTGGGACACGCCTGGGCAACCCTTGACAGTGGGCAAGAAATTGCTCCTCAGCTCCAACCTCAACCTCCCCTGGCTGAGGCAACTTGAGGCCGGTTCCTCTTGTCCTGGTGCTTGTTCCTTGGCAGCAGAGCCCGACCCCCCCTGGCTCCAAGCTCCTGAATGAACTTGAGGGAGTTGTGGAGAGCCAGAAGGTCTCCCCTGAGCCTCCTTTGCTCCAGGCTCAACACCCCCAGGTCCCTCAGCCGCTCCTCCCCAGCCTCCTGCCCTAGCCCCTTGCCCAGCTCCGTTGCCCTTAAACCTGAACTCCTCCCGAGCAGCTGAGGACAGCACCTCTCCCTGCTCTGTCGTGTCGTACCAAATCTGCCCGATTTCTTCTCTTTCCCAGACAAAAAGATCAACAAATTGGATACTGACGACCTGGATGAAATCGAGAAGATCACTAACTGAAGCCCAGCTGCTGGCACTGGTGTGTACCCTGCCGTGGAAGCTCTCCCACTCCAATTGGATCAGCGTTCAGATCGGCCGCTCAGCCAGTCCCGCAAAGGACTGAGGACACCAAAATTACCTCATTTTCAAAATTGCAGTTGGACTTCAAATTGTGCAACTACGAGGAGGAAGAGGAAATGTTTACAGAAGCTTTTAACATTTCTTAGTTTAGCCTTAAAAAAAATACCGATCTTTGGGATTCGAAGAAATATACTCGCCAGAAACTGGGCGATATTTAATTCTCTCAAATTTAAAACAAACAAACAAAAAAAAAAGGCAAAAATGCTTTATGGCCTTTAATTGGAAGGAGGTTCAGCGTTAACCTGAACAGTCAAAATTCACCAGTCAAATTTCTGATGGATGTAAGAAAAACCAACAAAAAACCAGCGGAAAATAACCCCACAAACAACCCGAACGGGGCAGCTGGTTTTTGGCTCAATATTCAACTTATCCAAAATAGGACGTCGCTCTTGGGCGCTCCCCTGAGCAATTTGAGCCTCGGTTCGGGCTTTCCTGACGGATGCGCCCAGCTTTTCCTCACGTAGATCAGCCCAAGGAGGTCTCCAGTAGCTCCCGCTCGCAAACACAGGTGCCGTGTTGCTTCTTTTTTTCTTTGCTGGGCAGTATTTCCTCTTTTTATTTGGTTTCTCCTGGATTTGTTAGAACGGCCACGAGCCGCACGGCGGCGACGGGGCTTAAGCAGGTACTCGAGAAGTTCATGGGAAGCGTTGAACCTCGCCGAGGTGGGGGTGGGGAGGGAGGGGCAGGATGAAGGGAACTGTACTAATTAATTGTCTGAATAAATTCACCTCCATCCAATGCTAATTAACGGTGGGAGTAGGGGGGGGAACGGTCGCCTTTAGGCAGGTGCTGCCAGTTCTGAGCTGCTGCTGCCGAGCTCCGCGTGAATGATGTCCAGAACCGCCGAGCTTCGCCCGGCGCTGCTAGAAACAACATTTCTCGCTTTAAAAAAAAATCATGATAGTTTGTACTGACCGAAAAAGAAAAAAAAAAATACCCGTAAACCCCCAAATTCACCTGTTACAGGATGTTTTGAGTTCAGTCGCTCAGCCCAACCGCAGAGGGGAAGCGCCTCCCTTCCAGTGCCTCGCCCCAGGGTGGTTCTTGCCGGAGGAGGAGGAGGAGGAACGAGCAGCACCTTCTGTCCCCGGCCAGGAGCGCTCTGGTGCGCGGCGCCCGAAGCCTGGGGGTTCTTCCCCCGGGAGAAGGAGGCTCCTCGACTCAAACTTTAGGGTGCACAGCTCTTGTTTTTTGAGGAAAAGGGGCCATGCGTGAGCAGCCCTCGGCCCGCTACTCGCTGCAGGAATCACTTCCAAACCAGGGTGTAAATTGTAAATTTCGCTAGGGATTTTCTTCGCAATTTTGGCCATCGTCTTCTGTTCGAAGACAGGAACGTGGATCCTTTTACCAAGTAAAAAAAAAACAAAAAGCAAACAAAAACAAAAAAGGCTCGTTGAAAATGTACCTAAAATTTTAGGAAATCGTGCCCCCTTTTATCGATTTGTATAAAGGCTTTAGTGAAAAAGAAAAAAAAACGAAAAAAAAAAGAGAAAAAAAAAAGAGAAAAATTAAAATTTAAAACTTTTTGTATTCTGGGGTGTATCTATTTTTATTCTGTTGGAAACCTATTTAAAGTGGCAGGTGAGTGAGTGCTTGCGTGTCGAGTGGAAGACGTGCTTCGATCACTTCATAGTACAGCTGAATGACCTGGTGACAGCAGAGTCTTGGGTTGAGTTGTCGGGAAAGCTGCTGTTGGTCCCGTGTGCTGTTTCTAATGGACTTTTAATTGGAATAAAGAACACATAACGGAACGCCGCCTCCGCTCCTTGCTTGCTTCCAGGTGGTGGGGGTGCTGAAAAGCTTCGGGTGAGGATGGTCCCGGATGGGAGTCATAGAATCACAAAGATGTTTGGGTTGGGAGGGACCTGTAAAGGTCAAGTCCAACCCCCCTGCAGGGAGCAGGGACATCCTCAACTAGAGCAGGTTGCTCAGAGCCCCATCAAGCCTCACCCTAAATGTCTCCAGGGATGGGGCCTCCAGCACCTCCCTGGGCAACCTGTGCCAGTGTCCCACCACCCTCATAGTGAAGAACTTCTTCCCTATGTCCCATCCAAATCTCCCCTGCTCTAGTTTAAAAGCATCGCCCCTTGTCCTGTTGCTGCCTGACCTTGTAAAAGTCCCTCTCCCTCCCCCTAGAGCAACTGGAAGGCCACTAGAAGGTCTCCCTGGAGCCTTCTCCAGGCTGAACACCCCTCCTCACAACCTGTCCAAGTGGGAGAGCTGCTCCAGCCCTCTGAGCATTTTCATGGCCTCCGCTGGACCTGCTCTGTCAGAACCATGTCCTTGTGTTGAGGGCTCACGAGCTGGAAGTCCTGAGGATGTTTCTATTTGTGACCTTCTGGAAGTGGCCTGTGACAGACTGAACATGTAACGCTGAACATTTAGTTCTTCAAAGCTTGTTAAATGATTCCGCAGGATAAAACAGGTCAGAGAAATATTGCTTCTTGTGTCAGAGTGGGCAGAATTGCTGCCCAGACCTCCCCAGTGTCACCACAAAACTTTGGAAGGTAAGAGGAGGAGAACTGGGGGTGAACTGGGCTGTGCTCCCTGTGCTTGCCTCGACCACGCCTTGCTGTGGTGTTTAGAAACACAAATAATTAAACTGTGCCTCTTTAGAGAAGCTGTAGCTTGGGTGAGGTTGTTAGAGGACCAAACTCATTCAGCTGTTGCTCAGCTGGAGATCTTGGAGGCCCTCCAGCACCAGAAGTGCCGTCCACCATGATCCAAGGCGCTCTTCTGGTCGTGGTTAAAGCTCAGCCCCTGTTCGCTCGCACGCCCGCGTGGCAGCGGCCGTGCCTCTGGCTGTTGGCAGCGAGCAGCCGCCCATCCAACGCGCCTCCTCCTTTGCTGCGATTTAACACAGGACAGCGGCACCAACTCCAGAGGGGGGAGCAGGACGGCAGCTGAGCATCCGACATCCCGTCTGGGCAGTCGCCGAGGTACTGGACAACAAATTAGCAGCATTTCTCAGCTAAGAGGAGCTGCGCTGGCTAAAGCTCCCGTTCACAGAAACCATTTGAAGTCCAAGTTTCAGCCCGGAAGGTTTTATTGGTTGCACGAGCGCGCTCTGGGAGGCGGCGGTAACGCGGCACACACGAAATCAGGAGGGAACGAGCCCCTAACACTGAGGGAAACACACAAAAGGGCCCCTGGTTCTGGAACAACATGAAACACTTCGCTCCCCACTGAGGTCTGAGTAAAGCCCCTGGATGGTTGGATATCCTGGGCCACCTGAAGGCACCGGGGTTGCTGCTGCGCAGCTGCCACCACCCGTGGCACCTACATCCTCAGGTCCTGGTGTGATACAGCCACTGGACCCCGAACACTCGCTCTGGGAGATAATACACTCGTGGGCAACACCAGCATCGGCTTTGTGCTGCCGCTGCTGCTCTGGGGTGGGGTGGAGGTTACTCTGAGGGGGGTTGGAGGTTACTCTGAGGGGGTTTGGTGGTTACTCTGAGGGGGTTTGGTGGTTACTCTGAGGGGGTTTGGAGGTTACCCTGAGGCTAAACCATCTGCGTTTACCTCCAAATCTTCAGCCCAGCTCCTCCGTGTGGCAGGTGGTCCGTTTCTTTAGTAGATTGAATTATTGAACCAGAAGAATTCCCACCAGAAACCCAGAAGATTCTCTTCATTTAGCACAAGCACATTGTGTTTATCTCAAACCTGCCAAGTTCCTCCCCCCAGCCTGGCCTTTTCTAATGCTTGTTTAGTAAACAGGTTCTATTTCCTGAGCCAATTGCTCAGTCAAGTCCAGTTAACGTCTTTTTATTTCAAAATTCCCCAAGCAGCGTTTGCTTTCCCGGACTGACTGACTCATTGCAGCATAAAAGTGTTAAACGGAAGGATTCGGTAACATCCCAGAGTACCTAATCCACCTGCTCTTACCTACGGAGCACACAAAGAGAACGAGAGAAAGAAAACAGGGTAGGAAATCCTGCTGCTCCCCGACGCAGCCCCAAGTAACAACTGTTTGCTCTTAAAAAGACAGAGAAGTCACGCTCGGAAAAGCTGCGCTGAGGTTATAAGGAAAGAGCTGAGCCTCCACGGGTACGTTACCATCGCTCTGCAGTTTAATACTTGGCAATAACCCCTGAACACGTTATTCCTGCTACTTCCAGGTGGTTTCCGGGTTCCACCTCCTCTTCAATCCCCTTCGAGAAGATGTTTAGAGCGATGCCAGCCTCCAGAGTCCAACAGTTCCGTTGCCACCTTCCCAAAGAGGGGCAGAGGGATCTGGGCGGACGCTGCAAAGTGATTCCCCCAGGATTTACCTTCCTGAGATACGGAAAAGGTCTCGGAAACTTCAGTCTTCAGAGCAAAACATCGACAATTTCAAAAACACCCGAGGAGGCCAAAGGTTGGTGGGGCTCAGGAAGCGATTGGTGATGGCACACGCGAGAAAGGGGCTGTTTCTGGAGCGGGTACGTCCACCTGAAACGCTGCTTCAGCACAGACACCAGCCTGCGCCAAGGGGAGCCTGGGGCAGGCGGCAAGAGGAAGAAAGGCCCAGGAAACCCCAGGTGCTCAGTGTCTGGGAGGAACTCGAGCATCCCGCTCAGCAGGGCAGCCCCCGGCAGCGTCTCGGCGCGCCCCAAGATCTGCGCCGTGCTGCTCCTTCTGCCGGATGCACAGCACGGACTTGTGCAGGATCCCGCATTCCTGGAGGGACTTCGTCAGGTCAGAGAAGCTCCTTCGGGGCACCTCCATCGTCTCGACGCTGCAGCGTTTGTATTGGGCCAACGTTTTCTGTTCTGCCACGGCAACGACCGTCCGGAGACTGTCGGTGGGCTTGAAATGGTGCTCGAATCTCTGACCGGAGGGAGAGCGAACAGCGAGCAGCAGGTGCCGCGACTCTTCCAGAGGCTCTTCCAAACCTGAAGACAACATCGAAGGGTTCTCCTGCCTCTTCGTCCCTCCCGGCTCCTGAGGAGGACACTGCAGGTGGGAGCTCTGAGCCTCACTCTCTGACCATGCACCGCCAGGGCCTTGCTCTCCACAAGGAGTTTGGATGTTGGGAGCATCGTCCTGCTGCTGCCTCTCGCTGTCCGGGAGCCGGTCGCTCTGTTCAGCCACGGCCTCCACAGCTCCTCTCCAGCCGATGGAGGGGAGCACCCTGTACTTGTTGAGGGAGGACGAGCTCCTCAAGGGCACTTGCTGCAGCAGCTCCGGGATTTCCTCAGGAGACACCTGCCCGGCCGGGAACGCCGGTTTTGTGGCCAACACTCGCCGGCTGTTCACTGATCCGCGAGGAGCTGCTGACGGCGGGGACGGTGGCACCCGGCACGGACAGGCGGCCACGCTCGGAGAGCAGCTGAAGCTCGGCCTCGTGCGTCCCTTGGCGGATTTGGGCCTGGCGATGTGCATGGCGGCGGCGTTGGCGCACGAGGGAGCGGCTGCCGGGCTCGAAGGGACGCGGCGGTGAGCTGGTGCTGAGCTCAGAAGAGCCGCTGTGGCCATTGCTTCTCCACGCACCTGTGGACGAGGGAGCAGAGGGAAAAGTTACAGGAACTGGCCAGAAAGCTTCTAGGAAGCTCCATCTCCCCCCAGCTCCCACGCTTGTGCCGCAGGCCAGCTGAGAATAGCCAGGAATCTGCGTGTGGCTGCGTGGGCAGCGACCCTCCAGCTCTGGAGCAGCCGAGTCGCCGACAGCAGGATCCGCGTGTTTATAGGCGCTGCCTTTGGCAGGGATCCTTCCAAGCTGCCCCAGGCTCCTGCCCTTCCCAGCTGAAGGAAGAGTTTCATGGGAAGAATGGAGACATTTTTTTTCTGAAGCAAGAAACTTGGTGAAAACGGGAGCTGAGTGAACTTCAACGCCCAGACCTGGCCCACTCGCTGCTCCTGTCGTGGCAGATTAAGGTCCCGTTGTGGAGTTTTGGGTACGGCTGACGACACTTTGCTGCCTAAAAATCTCTGCTGAGCTCCGAGACTGACTAAGTCTGGTTCAACACAGAGAAACCCACTTCTGGCTGCTCCCGTGAGCAAAAGCTGCTGAACAGAGATGGACACTAACCCCCCAGGTACAGACACAGCCACGCGCTGCCCCGTGCTCCCCAACTTCAGCTGCGCTCACACCGCTCGCGCTTTACCAGGACGAAGCAGCCCCGAGCCCGGGCAGCCGGGCCACAGCCCCACAGCAGCACCTGGAGAATCGCGACGAGGTCACGCACCGCCTCTGCCTTTCCTGGGGCTGCTGTAGCAGGATTTATCAAGGGGCTGGGAAAAAAATGTCAACTATGACCGCTCGGCATTCCCCAGGAATGACAAACTGGACTCGCCCATGGCTCACCGCAACCAAACAAAGCGGCAGAAGGGAACAGCCACCGGGCTTGTTCCAGAGCCCTTGGCCAGCGCTGCGCTATTGAACGCCCGGTTTCTTCGCCCCCACTGGGAGATGGAAAGGTTCAGCACCCCAAGCCAAGGCAGGGTCCCAGCACACGGGCACACCCTGAGCAGCGCTTGGGGATCTGTCCGTGTTCTCCGGACAGGGACACGTCGCCCAAGTGACTCGTCGGAGTTTCCTAGGAGCAGGGGCGTGTGTGCACCTTTCACGGGCTGCCTCTAACAAATAAACTCCAAGGCAACGCGCTGCAGTCCGGCACCCAGCGGGGCACTGCCCAGATCCAACAGCGACGCTGCCAGGGCAAGGAATAGAAACCCCAAAACAAGGAACCTGCCCGAAGCCACAGTGGGACCCTCCTGAGCGAGGCTCAGCCGCTTCAGCCCCGTATCTGTCAGAGGTTTATTGTGAGGAGCCCTGTTAAACACGGCGTGTTTCACCTTCGGGGGCTGCGTGAGGGGCTGGGGTGGGGAACTGCGGCCAGGGAGGCGGTGCCCACGGCTGCCCCCACAGCACAGAACCATTTTGGCTGGGACAGACCTGTAAGATCATGGAGGGCGACTGTTAACCCAGC
>WEIS01047701.1:0-17272 GCA_013389965.1 Todus mexicanus
CCCCCTCCCCCAACCAAACCAACAAACAATCAAATAGAAAAACCTATATTTAACAAAATGTGAATTTATTTTTTTTTTTATGGTGCTTTTCAAACACCATAGGCAGAATTCCACTGCAGCACCCTAAACCCAGGCTGCTGGTCTCCATGGGGACAGGGCCCTGAGCAGTCTACAGGGCAAGTAGTGACCAAGAACAGCATATAAGCACATCAGCTCTGACTTGGGAACCTCAGCTGCTGGTACAAGACTTCGTAGCTGTACACATGTACTTGCATGTATGTCAAGAGTTAGAAAAATCCAGATTCAGCCCAAATGGTACAAAGTACAAAAAACCGTTCTATAATAAAGTAGCAGCAGAATAATTCATTAATAATTAAAAAGGAGATACAAAACTATGGCCTGATCTTGCAACACATATCATGGACTATAAAGCTGATCCGGACACTAAAAGCCAGTGTAGTTTATTTTTTTTAATACAGTTTTATTTATCCTTACCCCTACCATGCTCCTTGCTCTGTTTTCTGCTGGTGTTCTTTCCTGGGTGGACTCACCAAATCCATATTAGAATAGCAGGGTAACTTTTCCACTTACTATGCACATTCAGAGTCTTTTACACACTAGGAGTATTTTTTCTAAATACAAATCTATTAGTATATAGAACACATTCTCTACTTTCACAAATATCTTGTTTATTTGTGAAATTTAAGCCTAACTCAGACAAATTTTTCAGGGTTTTGTGGGAGCTTTTTCAGGAGACTGAACAAATAGCATCAACTATTGTTACACAACAGGGGAAACTTCCCCCATGTCTATTAGCTTGATGGCTTCTGTTCTAAGATGATGCCCAGCTCAACCAATCTGGATGCTTTTTCACATATCACCCTTATCATGCTAGGGTTGTGTTGCAAAGAAAGTAACACCTTTTGCTTTTATCTGCATTCCAGTTCTGTAGCCAAGTCTAATTATAGGGAATATGGACAAGCAATAAGCAATGAATATGTGTTCTCTGGGGAAAGTATTAACAGCAGCAAGGTCTTATTAACAGTAACTTCGGAAGCGTTAGGAGAGCAAATCAATAAGGGATCATAGATCTGGAAGTCTCTTCTTCAGGCAACCTTCTCCTGTGCCGTCAGTCATTACCGAAGTCAAAGGTCAGCAGCCTGTCACTTGTTTGAGACAGGCTTCAAGCACCTCATGAAAAGGCCCAGAGCTGGGATCAGGGTTACAAAATGGACACTGTGGAGAAGCAGCTCCAGACATCCTGAAGCTCCTGCTTCTGACCTTCAGGGAGTTCCTGCTTTCCCTGAACGGAAGATATTGCATTGAGGCTCAGCGTACCACTCGCCACAACATGCCTCTCAGCGAAACACCATCTCACGGTCTCCCCTGTGGTCCCAGCTGCAGACTTTATCTCAAAACAGAGCACAACACAACCTGTCACGATGCCCTTCCAGAAGCTACATGTCTCTGGACTGTGGGACCTCACTCCAACACATTCATACAAGTTATGAATAATACTTTTTTGAGTTTCTTTCCCAAACTGAAAGAGGACATTGAGATCTGAAGACCAAACAAACACAGTGAACCAAACAGGATAAGGAGGAAAATTGCATTTACTAGAGCTCTTTCCTCCACTTCCAAGAGTCCCACCTCTTGTTCTAATTAGTATCTGGCATCACAGGTTACATGCATCCTTTATAGGCCTGGAAAGGGAGCTCAACAAAGCTTGCTCAACAAACAGAATAAATTTAATTTTGCAGTCCACATTACATTCCATAATAATAATAAAGCAGCTTGTTCTCTCCAAGAAAGACAAGAGTGCCCTGCAGCCTGGTTTGAAGGAACAGAGTGACTTTCTTTTTTGATTATGGTAATCTGGCAATCATTTAGTCCTTTGTTTTGACAAAAAAAAAAAAGAAAAAAAAAGAAAAAAAAAGAAGACTGCTTTGGACAGGGCTGGCGGGAGTCAGATTGTGCTAGGTTGGAAAGGACACATTTTACAACATGCACAGACATAGTGAAATTTCAGCCTTGCAAAAGTCAGCAGCAAAATTCCAATCAACTACACGGAGGCTAGAATGCCAGTCAGCTTCTATTCCACAACCAAAGGTTTATTGCATCAATTATTTTCTACTGGGGTTTTTTTCAGTCTAAATTTATAGATGACTTTCTGTACCTAAATATGCAAACTTCCAGAGCTGAACTACATCTGTTTATCTGTAAGAGCCACCGTATTTAAGCGACAGGAAATTTGCTGAGAGAAACAGCTGCCTCAGGCTTTACGCTCCTGCAAGAAACTCAACCAAAAATCATGTTTCTCTATTCTTTTTTTCCCCTTTTTTGCCTCAGTTTAAAGCCATACAACAAGACTGTTAATAACCATTCTCACACACATCCACTCCTTGACAGGTTGGCTGCACAATCGTCTTTCATCCTCTTTTTCTCCAGGGTAGCTACAGGAATCAGACCATGTGTAATAGTTGCCAGTGTTCAGTGCCGGTGTTCAGCTAGGTATAGATACAACTCGATCTACTAGTTTCCTAGACAGAAATTAATATGACCTTGGGGTTTTTTGTTGTTGTGGTGGGTTTTTTGAAATAATATTTTGGACAAATGGAAAGAAAGTGTGTTAAATGCCAAGGAATCCTGGTGATTAGAGAATGCTTATACCACAAATATGGTGGTTTTTGAGAAGCTACATCTTTGTTTATAACTGTTGCTAAAGATGGGCATGTGTCAAATCCTTTTAACAGTCTTAATACAACGCAACATTTATTTTAAAAAGATGGGGGCTATATTATTTTGCAGACCCCTCTTGCCCAGTAAGAATTGTACACTCCACTTTTTACATGGGTGTATCAGATCAAAACTGAAGCCCAAAGAAGATTCACCAAAGCTCAAGCAGGCTACAGGGGGGAAAATACTTCCCAAAACTGTGATTCTGGTGAGGCTGTTCATTCATCTAACCTTTGCTTCTTTCCGCTTATTTGACCTGAACAGGTCAAGATTTTGGTGTACAGCTCCACGGCTAAGGTGTTTTCAGTATTCACTAAAGACAGTGGGTTGGGACAGCCCACTCTACACAGGTTGACCGGTTTAAGATCTACCCTCAGAAGAAGCTGTGACACACAAGGCAGGAATTCATCTAGGTTCTAGGCACGCACAGACCATTTTCTCAAATGATATGACTTGCCTGTCCTTATTGCTGTACAGCCAAAATTTCTGCTTGATTTTTTTTTCCCCCCAGAGAAAATGATGCCACAACACAGTTCCAATCAATACTTGACATAGTATCAGATTCCTTGCAGTAAAAAGTCCCAGCTTAACATCTTGTACATGCTTTCTCCAAGAAGCCTATGGCAGCACGCCTTGCCTCAGCAAACCATCAATTTAAATGATTGGGAAAAAAACAACACATAATAAGTGACAGATTTTTCAAATCAGATAAAGATGGGAACCAGATTATCTGTCTGTGGGTGATAGATTGCAGCAATAATAAATTCACTTTAAGACACTGGATCAATTTTTAATCAAGCCAAGAATTATTATTGCAGAAAGATAAAATGACCCATGAGGAGATGCCTTAATTTTCCACCAATCAAATTATAGCCTTTCTAAATAAGATGTAATGAGATCCATGGAATATCCAGGTTACACAGCCTACCTAATTACCCATGTTCCCTGTCATGTTGTGATATAGTAGTGGCAAACTGACCTCTGAATTTACCAAGATGAAAAGGTAATTAGTTTTTCCACAAAGCTGTAGTGAAAACAACAGCAATGACACGTCACCTCCTTCCACCAAGTCAAAATCTCAGAGGTGTTTGTTCTTAAAATATACAGGATATGACCTACTGGGTAATAAACTACAGTCATTAAGTGAAGCATACATCTGACAGAAAAACAACCACTATCTCCAAGTTGAGAATACAAGGTCTGAAAGTAAAGCAAATCAACCCATATTCCACATGAAACCCTATCAGCGTATTGCTGCAGAAGGGTTCAGGAAATGAGAGAGTGTTTTCTAATTGAAGAAGTCACAGCACCATATATAAAGCGAGCTTCTTTGAGTCACAGGCACCACAAACACAAGTATAATTTTCTTTCCTATTATCCTTAACCACTTTGATAGTTTTTTTTCTACAAGTTGCAGAATTGTGTCTTTGGAAAGCATTCCTGAATGCATCCTGAGCACCTGAAGGCACACCAAGGTCAAACTCAGAAATCTTCGTCATCACGAGCTGCTAAGTATTTCAGACGGAAGGCCCCAGTTTTGTGCACACTCAACAAGACTAATCTCTCTGCCTCAGTCTTTGGAGTTAGAATAAAGAACCACATTTGCGACAACTTTCAAGACTTGGTACCTTCATCAAAGCTGTTGGTGAGACCTGAAGCTGATTTTTTTCTGGCCACCTCAGAAAGCAGGAAATCCCCAAGATGATTTGTCCCTATCTGCATGTCCTTTCCTTTGAGCACCACTGCAACTTAGAGACACAATGACAGACATAATTGGCTCATGCAAAGAAAGCCATCATAAAATTAATGAACTACAACAATTCATTCCATCTGCCGCCTCTTTCTTGCTAATTTATTAATAACAATTACACAAAAAATGGTATGGATTATAAATTTCAATTTCTCATCTTTACCTGAAAATTTAGTCTGAGAGTCTTAAAAGATGATCTCATATTACACCAAATAGATTTATGGCTTATTACTAGTAATGTGGCAGTACCCAATTGACCATAAAAGCTAACTATTTAAAAGTAACTCAAATTATCCCTTCTGAGCAAATTGGGTATTTGGTTTACATAGCTTGCACTGCTTTTATGACAAGTGCCCTCTTTCAGTCACCAACTCATCATATTGCTCTGCTTGGGTCTTCTTCAGCCTGTCATAGATGTCACATGGTGCGTCAGCCCTGTGAGCCACAAGCCCAACTATCAGTACACAACTTTTCCTGCAATGGCAAAAAATGAAGTGATACATGCAGAATAGGAAATATGGAACAGGTTTTTCAGAGATTCAGATAATTCTACATTAGCATAAGTTGCTAAGGCACAGATTTTAGAGAAATAAATTGCACAAAGACCAAGTGTTGCAGAATGCCTTGTCTCCTGTAAATGAACACAAGTGTAGAAGTCAAAGAAGATGCCATCAACTTTCACACTAGGGGAAGCATGAGCTTCACAAAAGCCTGTTGAGTTCTCCTGCTGGGCATCCCACAAATGCAAGGGTGCCTGCATTAAGCAGGAGCCCGCCACTGCTGCTTCTCCATTTTGCATCGATCCATGTGGAAAACCCTGCAAAGACCCATGTCAGGTTGGGCCAGGACACACAGGACAGCCTGGCTCCTTCATATTGGGGCAGAACTCCAATTTCATTCAGCTGGGTTACAGCTTTCCACCCGCACTGAAGAAACAGAACTGCTTAGGTAGTATTTCATTTATTTCTCCAGTATGTCCCATACTATTAATGTATTTCTATTGATGTAAAAAACAGGATGCATAGAAACATCATCCCTTTTAATGCAGAGAAATGACCGTATCAACACAACATATCTGCATGCCAATGTAAAGATCCTTTGCAGCAAGCAAATGATGGGTATGTACCAAGCATTAGAGCAGTCAGGCTTAAAGAGAGTTACACATCCTAGACTGATATGCAAACACTACAGAAAGTTTAAGTGGGATCACTGCGTATTACCTAATACATGGTGAGGTAATTCTAAAATATAAAAAAACCCTCAACACTTTTTCCAGTAGAGATTACAGATGTTATGGGGGGGGGGAACCTATTAGCCAAAAGGAGCTCAACAGGACCAGAGGGCTGTCTGCAAAGATAGTTTTGCTTTGCATCAATGTTCCTACTTAAATGTTTTGATTAAAACACACCAGTAAATTAAAGGCAAAGGCTATATGTTGATTAGAACAAAAGATAAATTACATTAAGATTAAAGTCTTGGTATTAAGTAAAATATCTAAACACTAATTTCTAGTTCTGTAATATTTCCACCAATACTATGATCTCCATTTAATTAGGACATAAAAGTAAGTAAAGTTAATTTAAAAGGAAATTTCAAGCAGTATTCCCATTTGATTTTCTAGTAAATTAACACTTTAAAACCTCTAATGGGCGTCTTCAAAAGAAAATGTTATTAACAAAATGCGATAATTAACATAATTAAAACTCTCTAAAGTATACATTTTTTTAATGGCCATTGTTCTGTTAAAAAAAAAATGCAAGAGAAGTGAATCTAAAATCCCACTCCCCTCTTAACGTAGGTATGCATTAGATAGCACAAACATCGAACAATTCCTTGTGGATATCCACTAACCTAGAAATTGCTAGCATTAACTCATAACAAGATTACTTTTTGTGGAACTGGATTAACTTTTACATATTCCCTTATCCCCAAAAGGAGCTCAGTGAGTGCTCCAGTATCTCAAATTATGCAGTTATTAATTTAAAGTAGGAGTATTTTCTCTGATCTTATCCCAAGCATATTCCAGTCCCCTCTTACTCCCTCTGTTTTCTAACACCTATTCTGCACACCAAAAGTCCTCAGAGTTCTCACACATAAGACTGAAACTGGCAAAAGAGGACAATTCTTAACCTATTGCAGTGAAAAGATTTTGTGATTTTTCAACATTTATGACATCAGGGTGAATGACAAGCAAATATTGTGGTCATCCATGGGTTGTGTGGATGCACCTCCCACCTGGGGAAACCATCACACCTTTCAGAGGACAAGCTTGATGACCTCAAGTAGATCTTTTATGCTTTCTGTACTCCCAAGAGATTTATATGTTTCAATCAGCTGGGATAAAAGCACGAAAAAGTTCAGCTACTTATCAGAGCTGTTCAAGCCTCTCAAGGCTGCTCAGGGAGTTAGATATCTGACAAGAAGGCCTGTGCTTCCTGCTCCCAATCTGCACAGAATTACCTCATGAACAGACTCTCACATAATTTCAGACAGCAGGCAGCAACGTCCTTTCATGTGCTAAGCTCCACACCAGGTGCAACAGCACTGCTGATAACTGGGAATAAAGGCAACTCTCTTCACATTTGGCTTCCTCCCACATTTCTTGGGAAGGAGGAAAAGAAAAAGTGGAGTGAAACATGTGAACCTCGTTCATATTTGCCTATTTTATATTCACCTCATGGATACAGAAGGGCTCAGATATAGATGACATTTTTAATGAGCAGGACTAGTTAGATCAACATCAGAGCAACGCATAGGCCAGCTACTTCCTGAGGGAGAAGGGGCCAGGATCTGAGGGGAAACTCATGGCTGAGGCCTCACTAGCAAAGCCCTAGCCCCATCATACCTGAATGAAGTGAGGAGGACAGTCCCAGGATGGTAGTCAGCATCATCCAAGAGCTTGTGGTCATGAGGCAGATCCAAGGTCAGGCTGCAAGCACAAGTCAGAATCAGGAACCGGTGGTAACCAGGTCAGACACAGCCCACTGTTCTCTGGAGAGGTCCACAGGGACAAGACAGGCCCCAGTCCAAGGTAGCAAGTCAACACATAGGTCAAACCCATCTAGATCAAATGCATCCACAGCCAGAGAGGGACATGGCTGCAACTGAGCTGGAGACCAACAATCCTCAAACAAAGCTCAGACAGGGACTGAGTTTAAATAAAACACCTGGACTGGGGCAGGGGGGGAAGGGGGTAGAGGGCCCAGGTGAAGCTGATTTGGGCCATTAAAGCCGATGAGAGCAGGCAGGGCTCTGGCAAAAAAAATGCAATTTCTTCTGAGACTACAGTGATGATTCTTCTACGAAACAACCATTTACTCAGTCCCAGGTGACAAAACTACTCCCCTGCACCTCTCTCTCAAATTAATTTATATGGAGCTCTCACATGTAAGTTTCTGCATCCCCTACCTCACACTACTGCTGAAGAAGAAAGTTCAGCTCTATTGAGCAAAAAAGGTCTCATGTTGCTCAGCCTCGCAAGCATGCTGAGTGCTCCTGCACTGGAGAAGCCCACAGGAGTAGCTGGTCAGGTGCAGAAGGCAGCATTTGATTCAGTGAGGATCTTGTTAATTGGCACACCTTAGATCCTTCTGATGAAGAATCCCAATGAGCACAAATCAATGGTCCTGCTTGTGCTGAAGCGTTAGATAGACTTGATGATCTCAAAGGTCTTTTCCAGCCTAAATGATTCTACGATTCCTTCTGCAGACAAGGGAGTCCTACAGGGCTGAAGTAGTTCTCACAATCAAGTAAGGAAGGGAAACATTAGAGAGTTAACGAAACAAAACAAAAAGCCTTAACTTATTTCCTCAAAGGAAAAAACAACTCAATTGCCTCAAGAGCAAGAACTGCCTGAGTATTTGGCTTATTTGCTGTTTCACTAGATCTTTGCCAGCCACAGCTAATAGGTATTACCACCTGAATCATGAACTGATTTACTAAATAGCACTCATGACACTCTACTAGTGTAACTTTAGAATAAGGCAAATATTTGCCACCATCTGCAGTAAATTCAAAGCATCTGCTATAACTTTTTTTGATGAAAGTTAAGTAGCATACCCCACTATAAATTCTTTTGATATTGTTATTACAATATTCTGTGATAAATGAAACAAATGCATAAATACAGCTCAGACTAACAAAATAAATCAACAAAGCTTAGCAACTACTTTAATTATTATTAGAAGCACTTTGGCATTTTTCTTACCTGCCACCTTACAGAAATACTTTACTCACCACAAAGAGCCAAGCTTTTCCTATTCTTTGAATAACCAAAACTTTATTATTTTTTTTTTAAAAAAAAAAAAGTTTCAGGTTTTCTTTCAACCTGGGTTGGAATTTTTCAAAATACCTCAGAAGTTACTTAATCTCTGCTTTCACTGAAATCTACACAGCTTCTCCCATTGCCTGGGTACGCAGAAACCAGAATGACTTGCTTTATAAAAATTCCAGCTCTAGGTATCAGTGTTGTGTTTATCACAATGTTATCCAGGAAACTATCGCTCTTCCACTAAGTAAGATTTTCTCTCTATCCACCCACTAATGGCAGTTTGGCTGATTGTGGGAAAGCCAGCAACTCTTGCTTTTTTTTCTCTGTGGATAGACAAATTCCTGGGCATTTTTATCTCTGGTGGAAGGGGTTCAGTTACAGCCAACTGGCCTTCATCCAGGTACTGATCTTTCCCAAGCAAGACAGAAAGCTGGAGACAGAATCAGTTGCCTCTGGTGTAATGATGATGTGCAGCAGCATATTGCTAGAGTCCCAGTTGTCACACAAACTCGACCAACTGTCTAAGAAGGATGCTGAACAAGATGACACGAGACCAAAAAAGAAAAAAAACACTGTTGGGAAGATGAGCAAAATTACCCGCTATAACTGTTCTGTTGTTTTTTCTGAAAGTAATGAAAGCACCATCCCAAAATCTTTTTACAACTCTACAGTAAAAATGCACCTTCAAAACTAGCAGTGGTAATAACAGCAGTAGCTGATCCAGCCACAGGACCATAAATGTCAGACATTATCCAAGAAAAGACTAGACCTTTCACAACTATAAATGTCATCATTTTTGATTACATCATTCCAGAAGCAGGATTCAAGACATCTGCAATAACCACGTGAAATCAGAGTTACCTATTTATTAGCTCTTCAGTCAAAAAAAGATACAAGCACAACACTGTTTTCAAGGAGTGGGCTACAAGGACATAGGAATTTCATCCTTAAAGATAGTATTGGAGGCCTTGAAGTAGGCAGAGGGCTCAGAAATGACATCCTGCTTTTATTAAAACTGTTTCAGGGACGAATCTTTTTCATGACTAGGAACTACCTTCTAGCTTCCAGGTCAAATGTATTATGTCTGTTCACCTTCCTTTGGACATTTAAACCCATATTATGAAGTTCTTCCAGGTTTGTTTTGTGGTGGTGGTTTTTTAGCTCTCATTTCATACATAACATTTTCCTCCCTTTACTCATGAGTTTAGGATAATTTTATTCCATTTCAGCCTGGCTTTCATGAGGTTGATCAAACTATACCCCCACAGGAGATAGACCTTGAATATCGTACCAACCCTTCTCCAAATTCATCTTTTGGAACACAGTTGGCAAGAATTAGCACAGGGGGCTATCTACAGAGGGTTGTTCTCCTTTCTCTCATGTGAGAACACTGTTCACAGATACCTCACATTTTTCAATCATCCTACAGCAAATGCTACATTCCAGTCTCTCTTCTACTTACCTACTTCTGAATTATGAGTTTACAATGGAAATAGGATATTTATGAGTGTAACTTCACATTTTTCACTGGTACATTTAATACCTTTTCTTTCACTTATTTTCTCACAGTTATCTTAACTTTCCTCTGGGAGATTTAAGGCCTCCTCTGCATTGCCAGTGTGTCTCACTTTTCCCTATCAATATGAGCAAGCTCAAATTTTCATGCCCGCATCATTAATGAAAAATCTTCAATGAAATCCAGTGCCAAAACTCACTTCTAACACCTTCCTCTAGTAACCTGCTTTCATCATGGTAGGCTCTCTTTTAGTAGAACTGCTTTCTCTTCTGCCAATTCAGCCCCACATTATAGTTCTAGTAGCTCCCTCCTTAGCAATTTAAGCTAAGAATTGGCTGTGTAACACCACAGAGACCTCTAAAGATGGAACAGAGCAGACCTAACATTTCTTTTGTTTGAAAAATCAGTTCTCTTATACAGAGGAATTGATACAGAGACTTACATGAAGTGCTTTTGGTAAAGTTGTATTTCTCTTTCCCCAATATTTTCTTCTTATCTAAGTATCCTTTCTTTACTTATTACTGAGTTTGGAATTTGGGATACTTAGAACTATCTCCTCTCAAACACAAAAAACAACTATGTAGATATTTTTATATCCCCAACTCCTGCTCATCTCAATGTTTATAAGTTGCTCATCTTCAACCACTCTTCTTAAGCCAACAGACAGATTTTTGAGACAGCTTGAGACTATGAAATTCCTGGAGTCCAGAATATGCTCCAGAAGCACAAGGCTCTCCCATAGAAATAATTTATCATTACTAAGCCGTCAGGATTTGAAGGAAGGAATTCTGGGTTGCCAGCAAGATTTACGGCTCAAACTACCGTTAAGGGATGTGATTTAGCGGCTCATGTCAGGTCAATGATGCAAAGTGTTGAGGTCCATCCCACAACGGGGCTTGTATGGCTTTTGCACCAAAACTTTTCTGACAAAGTTTCCTTACCTCTCATTTAAGTTTCCCTTTTCTCATCCAGCACAGCCTGCCCTTAGATCACAATGACAAGTGAAACCTGGGGAGTTCTAGAACATCAAGTTTCCAAGCACACCGCATGTCTGCAGGGACCGTAACAACAACCACCCTGAGCATTTGTGAAATTACCAAAAATTCATTCTAATAAAAGTGATGAGTCCTCAGCTTTTGGAAGCACTAGACTTTACAGCCACATAAAAGAAAAGCCAAAGCTTTGGAAAAACTTCTGAAACAGAAAAACAAACATTGAACTACATTATTTTCTCTTCCAAATTTCATCTGTCTCTAAAGTCCAAACTTCTTAAAACTATTTTCATTACATTGTTAACTTTAGATATTTAATTAATTTGCACCTAAGTCCCCAGTATTTTCATTGCTTAGCATCCTGCTCAGTGTGGCCCCAGAGTAAAGAGTACATATTCACTCTCTTAGAAGCTAGAGATCTTACCATATTTAACAAGAACATCTCTGACAGTAATTGCAGTTTCATATCAAGGTAAATAAATGGTAAGATCATAAGAACATACTCTAGTGGCCACATGCATCCTGCAAACACTAACATCAGAGAATGAATTTAACATACGGTCTCAGTGGATGTGAATTTTCTGTAAACAAACAATCTGAAGAAAGCCTCACTTTTGTCATCTATTATTCCCATTGAAGAAAAATGAATATTCTGTTTCATGCTTTCCCTACCAGGTGGCTTCATTATTTACCACCAGTCTTTTTTCCCCTCATCATGTGTGTGATACTGTAATATCCTCGATGACAAAGGAATAACTTTTTTTCCTCAATAGTAGTATTCGATGCAAATTATCCAAATGATTTAATATGCTAGAGTGACGGTACTTTGCAAGAGTACTTTGGAAGACCTGTTCCTCATATTGCTTGAAACAACATCTCACTTCTATTGAAATTTGAAGCACCCCCTCTCACATAACTTATTCCCAGAACTACAGGGCAGCAGGCAAGGATGGGGACAGTCACACTGAGGTACCAGAGGCTCCACTTTCCCAGTGACTGAGCATGTGAGGAACCTTGGGCAAGTCCCTTACTCTCTCTGAACACTGGCTATCCCTCTGTAATACAGAGATAACAGTGCTTCCTCCCTTCAAACAAAGTGCTGGAGGCATAAAAATTCCTAGACTGAGAGGTGTAAAATCTCTTGATGATGAGGTAAGTGCCTTGAGCAAATAGCGGCTGGATAACGCAGACTGAAGTCTGAGCACTGTGTTTAAAGAGTTAAGTTCAGAGCAGAGAAGGCAAAGGCATGAAGGGCTCCCTTCTACACACATAGAAATCAGTGGCTTGAGCAGATACTGGACTGGCCTCTAAATGCCGAAGCTGTGCTAAGGTGCCTGCTAAATAGAAAGAAATACTTATTCTGACTTGGAAAAAAAGAAAGGCAAATGCAGTGGCTTTGAAATAAAAGAGCAAAAGGAAAGAATAGGCTCAGGAGGGTTTATAAATCCTCTTAGTCAGCCTCTGAATATTCCCTTTTCTATAATTTTCAAGCAGGGCTTTAGCAAATTTCAAGGAGGATGGTCAGACGCTATGATGATAGCCATTTCTAACTTCATCCTGATTAGAATGGCAGTCAAGTTTGATGGGGTTAACTCATCAGGTCCAAACAAACCTTGGTGTGAATATAGCTCATTGTAGTACCCCTACTTAGGAACGGCTTTATTTTGCCTTAAGCTTATTCAGTTATAGCTTTGCTGGTGTCCAAGAAAACAAAGTAAAAATAGATTTATTGTGACCCCAAGAAAGGAGAGAGTTTGGAGCTAGGGTGTAAGACTACTCTCCTAGTCAAGATGAAACCTCTACAAACTTCTTTTAAAAAGACATCGTTGCTATCAAATATTCTAGTGCAAACCAAGGAAATGGAACATTTTGGAAGGATGGAACCAGCAGGACACAAACTAGTACTGGGGACAGCCCCTTTGTATAGCTCTGGGACATAGTAGGGTCAAAACAGAAAGGAACAATTGTGAAGGCACAGAACAAACCACAATTGTTTGAGTGGCTCCACTTTGTTGTAGGGAGCTGACACCATCCCCAGGCAGCTGTCAGGACTGAAGCAGGGCAAAGACAGATCACAGCTACATTTGCCATCTTCCTTCCTCTGCCCTCTAACGCTGCACACCTAGCCCCGATGCTCCTCCACAGCACCACCGCTAACTTGCAATCATCCACCCCATGCTTACATATGCTCTTCTATTCTCTTTCCCTCTGACTATCCAGCACAGTTTGCAGTAGCTGCATTATCATTTGCTTACCATAGCCACAAATGCCACTCAACCTTTTCACAGCCATGTCACAAAGACAGGAGACGCTCTTGTGTGACCAGATGAAACAATGTCCCAGGCTGTATTTCCCTCTTCAAACACCCACCACAGAACCACTGCAGACTGATGGCCTGCCCCAGTAGCCTCCAGGTATTTCCAGCAGGGCAGGCATTTCTGTTTATGAACTCGACATTTAAGAAGTGCATGATAGAGAAAGGGGAAAAGTACTCAAACCATTTGAAATGCAAGAGTCATGCCAAGTTGTCCATGCTGTGCTGTATCATACTACATTACTTTTAACTACAAGCTGCTACCATCTGCAGCTGATTAAGCAAAAAGGGAGGTAAGACTTGCACTTCTTTGCTCAGCTGTATTCATTTTATTGACTGGTTTGCTGCATGGCATTTGACACTGAGGTCTTTCCCCTGCACAGATGCAGGAACTATTGCCCTCAGAATCATCATGCACAACAGGCCCTGCTCCTGATGTCCTGGTTTGGGTTAGAACAGAAATTCTGTTCTATGACTTTTCAGATAAGTCTGTCTAAAGTTAGCAGCATGTTTACCAGACAGAGCCTGCTTCGAACAGTGATAACGCTCCATGTTTATAGTTAGTACCAAGGATTGGCATGTGAACCAAGGTCATTGANACAGAGAAGGACTGCCTGTCCACTTCCACTCTGACCTACCTCCTTGCATCTGCTGGAAGTGGTATAGTCTCTTATGATATGCTTTCTGGAGCTTATGAAAATCAAGACACTCCCAACATGCAGAAGCAATTCAAGTGTGAACGTCTATCCCTGACTGCTCTCCTCTATATTAAGATTCTAACTCCTTACAATCCAAATAGAAAGTTGAACTCTCTAAACTCCAGTTTACCCAGCACAAAAAATAAGAATCAGAAATCCCTATCTCCTTTTACAAGTGTTGCAATATTTCTAAGAAGCTGACAAACACCTCTATTTAGCTGGCCTGACAATTATCTTTGAGGTTATATTCCCGTTGTTACTTGTGATGGCCAAGAGCCTTCCACATAATACCAGCAGAAAAGCCACTGGTGAATATCTCTGCATCTCGAGCCGTGACACGAGTGTACCAGATGCACATTTTCAAAGCAGAGCATGTAGCAGCCTCCTCATAGGGCCCTGTCAGAACATTTGATTAACGGCAATGTGCTGGAAATCCTAAGCAAAAAACACAGCCCCTCACAACTGTTCTACCAGATCAATGCCATGTGGCCACAGATACTCAGCACCAAATGTATTTTCTGAAGCTCTTTTGCTACTTTCAGTGTTTCCAACTAAAAAGATTTCAGGCTAACAGGAAGTTTGGGAGTCATGTTTTTGTAACTCCTGGTGTTTAAGGTACAAAAGATTCACCTTAGACTGCAATGATTTAAAATACACTGTATCTAGAAGGAACATGGTATTTAAATTTCTTGGGATAGAAGGAATAATAACCTTTCCACTCCTGCTTCATGACCCACAGGTTAATTGACTAATACTATAAAACAGGTTATAATAGGAGCCTCAATACAATTAAAATCATAAAACTAACTAAGATCTGTTTCAGATGAAGCCACTAATGAAAGCAAAACTTTAAATATTTTTCTCCATTTAAGTACATTGAAGATTTCAGCCATGTAAAGTTTGATTTTACATGTATGCACTTGCATGCACGCAGACAAATCTATGTGAAGATGTCCATTTAAAACTGCTAAAATCTTGTACTACCAGATTTCACTTACTCATACCAAGGAATTACACTAATTTCTACACTGAGAGGATTATTTTTGAAGCAGCTTAATATGGGTATCCGACAGAAGAAAACACTTGCTGAAACAGACCGTGGTATGTGCTACAGAGGGGAAAAAAACCAAAAAAAAAACCAGATGTGGTTTGGAATAGAGAAAGCTACAAAAAACCCCACCAACTATCTTTCCTTTTAATCAGAGCTCCTTCAGGAAAGACAAGCTGAACTTAGTCTTTGCTTCAGTTTGCATTTTGGAAAAAAAAAAAAAAAAAAGCAAACCATGAAAGAGGGGTCAGAGATCTTCAGTGTCACAGTGCAAAAATTCCCAGTCACTGTCAGGCCTCCAACAAGCCACAGGCTTGCACAAATCTAAGACTTGGTAATTCCAATTCATCCTCAATAAGAGCATGCAGGAGCACAGCAGGAGTCAGTCCTGTCCAGGGACCCAAGTGGGTGGGTGCTCTAAAAGCAGTGGTGCTCCACAGGATCGGGTCAGAAGTGGACAAGCAAGGGTTTGTTGTGTAATTATGTCCCAGTGGGGACGAGAGAACAGCATGAGATACATGAATAACATTAACTCCAGACATAGGGGAGTAAGAGGAGCCAAAAGACTAAGCAAAAGACACAGCACTGAGAAATGCTATTTACTCCCCATTTCAGCAGACTTCAGTAAAGTCAGCAACACAACTGTGTGCTGTGGTCACTTCCAGCTAGGCTTCCTACCTTGTTTTGGAAATAAGCTTAAACTAAAATGTGGGAAGTCAGTGATGTTACCTCCCCCAGTTCCTCATGATCCTTCCATGAGTCCTATTTTACCTCCAAAATGAAATGATGTGAGGAATTTTCCCTATGACAAGACACATTGCAGTCTGTCTTGTCATTGTGCTTTGAATACATTTCTCCAGTATCTATCACAGCAAAAATTCATCTGCTCTTACGTGAAACACTGTGATCTGAAAGGATAGATTTGAAAAGAGGGAAGGAGACCAGGTTTGAGGTGGAATTTATATTCAGGAAGACATACACTGTCGAGGTGAAACAAACACAAGTAGTAAAGCATTTCAGAGGTCTTCGTTGCTGTGCCCATTCAATGTCAAGAGTCCACCCACATGCAAGAATAGCAGGTGACTCACGAACACGATGATCCTTGCACCTTTTCTGCTGCATTAGACCAACATCAAGAGCTCCACAAATCAGTTTAGGAGTAGAAAATTTGCAAGGCAGATCCAACACAAAAGTACCTGTTCCAAAAGCTTACTTCCTGCAGTTCATATTATCACTGACCCTTAAGAATTTACATTGATGATTTGTATGACAGTAAGACTGAGGTATCAGCTGGAGAGCCGTGGAGCCTGATACCCATCATAAAGGAAAAAACAGAGCTTGCAATCTAAGTAACCATCCAGGAGAAAAGGGTCTACCTTCATACTGCAGATGGAGAAGCACGCCACAACCAGAATGAAGTGACTTGTTGAAGAGGAACTAAACCAGGAACTGAACACAGATTTCTTACCTTAGTTCATTCCCTGAATCATAGCTGATCATTTCCCACACAGCTTTGGAAGACTTTCACTACTAAGTTCCTTTGAGGTTGCTGTACTTTGGCCACATCCCACACGGCCCTGTGTGCTTTTCCCTTCATCTGAGCTGGCTGTAACAAATGCACTTTCTGCAGCCTTTCTGAAGCACTCTGTGGACAAGCATCTGTTATCCTGACAAAGAAATAGGGCCCTAAAGTCCAGGTACTTTCTGTTCCCCACACCAATGCTGACACCCCTGATATCCCATTAGCAGAGAAAGGCTCTCTCCCAACTTCACGGATGCTCTGGCTGAGCATCTGTCTTCCCAAGGAATGTGCAGTCGAAGCATGTTAGACACATTTGTAATGGGTGCAAAAGCCACGTGCCTCTTTACTTTATCTAGAGACTCAGGCAAAACAACTCATCCATATAGACTCCTGTGCCTCTACACCTTCTCAGGCATGGGTCAAAGG